>JAODAL010063313.1:0-19307 GCA_025379985.1 Phyllomedusa bahiana
ACTTACATTCTGGTATTTGCAGTTCCTTTAGAGCCAATAGTGTACGGATTTGTAGATTTTCCTCTCAGCTGTAGAAGTATTTACACTGCAATGAAAGGGTTGTTTCATCAGACATTACCCTTTTCAGAAAGAGACGGCTAATTCTATCAGGGAGGCTGTAGCCACCGAGACCTTTTACCTCCAGCAGATAAATAGCCGACCATGTAATAAGTGAACAGCAGAACACAGCCCATGACATCTTCATAAAAAGTCCTCTCTCTTCTTCAAGAGACCATGGAAGTTAGATACCATAGAGTTGCTTTCAAGCTGTGGAACTCCATAGTTACTCTATTAGGGGTTGTCCATCATTTTGCTCTGTTCCTGGTGCTCCCCACTGATGAAGACACATTCACTGATCATGTGCTGCTGTAGCCAGTCACTGGTTTCAGTGGTCACATGCCGTTTATATAGGCAGACTATGAAAAGTAGTCCTTGCGAAATGGGGTTTTCCCACCATTGACCTCTCTCGGGAGCAGGCCCATTAAAGTGTTAGCCCAGAACGGAGAGCTGTTAGCATTTGCCTTGCATACGTCTCTCCATTCTGTTCTATGGGAGTTTCAAGCTGAACTCAACCCCTCCTCCCTCCCCCCCAGTACTCTGGGTTTAAATAGAACAGAATGGAGAGTCAAGCACAAGCATGACCAACTCTCCATTCTGAGCTGACACTTTTAAGGCCCCCGACACTGACCCCAGAAGTGGGACTCTCCTAGATATCACCTAGTGACATGCCATCAAAGTCTATGGTGGAGATGACCCTTTAAGTCAAAAGTGCCTCCATGGGTGCATCTCACTGACAACTGGAGGATGCCTAACCAGAGAGAGCCACCTCACAGATTCAGAAGCGCTGTTGTTCCACAGACACAGGTGGGCACTAGGTAGGGACACTACTTTGAGAGCCATGTGCATTGGAAGTTTGGAGCAAGGCTTGTAATACTTTATGCAGGAATTTTGCAGGATTGAAAAGTCAGGATGGCCATTAGGTCCACCAACACTGTGTGATATCATTTGCTAAAGTATTCCTCACGTTTTCACAAAGGGTGGTCTTGCTCATGTAAAACAGATGGTAGTAAGTAAGCATCTTTCATATGTTTCCATTTGCAGTACCATTGATGGTGATTATGATAGGACCACCAGAGTGCCTCAGCTAAGGGTAGATTCATCTTTGGAACCCGAATCATCTACTACATCTGTACCAGAAAAGGCAAGTGATAAGACAAATGTGGTGGAATATGTGTGTATATTCCAGAGTATACAATTGTATAAGATAATAAGCAAATATACATGATTGCATTTGCTAAACAAGGACTTATTGATTACCACAATATTTGTTTCTTTCTTAACAAATTTAGGCTTTCATAGTGTTACACAATTCTGAATATTGTTAAAGTCATAAAGTTAGGTGTTCCAACATTAGAAAATGCTCGTTTGTCTGTCAGGGCATAATGGGAAATAGAAGAGAAGAAGAATACTTACAATACCTCCTGGATGATATTGTTCCCTTCCGCACCGTTTTTTTTTTTTTTTTTCATTTACAGTGAAGCCAATCAAGCCCGCAATGGTTACATGCACATAACCACTGCCGCCTGTAATTCGCTGTCACGTAAACGATGAACATTCAAAACTACTACTTTGAAAAAGAAAAAAGCTCAAAATAGTTGGTACAGTTAGGGTTCACACGGCTTATTTTGGGGCGTAATGTGTGGCGTATTGCGCTTAATAAGTGGGGAAATGGCCCCAATAACTAACTTTAAATCCATTACTCTCAGTAGAGAACTTTGGATTACGCCTTGTCCCCCCCCCTCCCGCACGTACAATCGTATTATACGTGCGGGGAGAAGTGACATGTCACTTATTAGCGGCGCGGAAGTAATTCATGTCTATGGGGCCGGCGGGCTGACGCCCCCCCCCCGTCAGCCGCGAGTAAGCCGCAGATCAGTGCAGCTCCCGAAACACACAAAGTATTATGCAGCGGTACTGTACACGCAGCAATACTACATCGTGTGAACATAACCCTTACTATATCCTTTCCAGTTTTTCATTCCAGACTGTATGTCTCTTATATAAGCAGTCCAAAGATAAATATAAGGACATAGTAATGTTTCCTTATGGTATTTTTACGAGCTCCAAAATGGGTATATCAGTCCTGAATGGAACAAAACAAACACACATACACTACAGTTGTAATGTCCTGAATGATTCTGAAAGTTGAACGTCCAATGCATTGATTATAAAAACCTTTTTTTCTGGCTATTGCCAAAAAATCATAAATTAAAGTTTTTCAATTAGTTGTCATACAATGTATAGAAGAACATAATTTGTGAAGTAAACCCAATTAGTCTTATCTTAAAAATAATAAGCAAGATAACAAAGTATACTACTTCTTTTCATAACCCTAGACATTGTCTTAAGCGCCCCACAGTGAGATATTTTATTATACATTTATGTCTTTCTTAAGGGCTCACATTGAACTAGAAACACTAGAAACTTCTATCTTTGTTTCTCTGGGCCCCATAGATAAAGAGAGAATTCGTAATGTCTGCAACATTCTAATTATAATAGGATATATCTCTCACTTTAACCCTTCAATATTGTAGGCTAATATGCCTTATATAAGAGAATACACAAAATGGAAGGCATATACAGATGGAGGATAGAAACAAGAGGATGATTCCTAATATTCCCCCATTTTTGAGATGGTTTTTATTACAGAACCTCACTAACTATCAGTTATAACTCAGGTGACCTAATTCAACTGCCTGGACTTGCCTCACCTTCACCAATTTCCCTGTCATGTGTTCTGTAATTTATAACCCTTAGCTCACACCTTTTATTCTGGTCTTTCAAGTTTGGATCTGCTCTTCCCTTTACACATCCAATTGTATTAGTTTATAATAAACCAAAATAAGCATAAGATTATTATTATAACTTGCACTATATTGTAATATTCCCATCAACCCACCCCCTATTCTTCCCTTGACCATTTGCTGATTTAAGAAGAAAAAGTGCAACGCCAACCATGTGTCTTTGTTTCATCGATGTTCTTTTAACCCATTTCTCCCCCTGATATCTTTTACCTGACTATCTGCATGCGACTTGCGCAGGTTCCCATCAGGTCAATGTAGTTGGACAACACATTTCATCCAACAATGGCGCACATTCCACCAAAAGAGAATAAGATAATCTAAAACTTAGCATGTTGATTAGGTTGCATGAATTATTTTGCCTCTGTATTAGTTGGTAGCATTTTACCACTTCCAGTATAGAATAAATCTGATTGCACTAGATAGTCAGTGGCTTTCTACAAATTTGTCCCCATAACTCATCAACATTGGCCATATGAAGATAGACTGGCATTTTATTCCCAACACCCTTCTCTACTCACTGTGGCCACCATTTTCGACCAAGTTTGTTATCTGCAGCACATTTAACTAAGAATGTATGGGATACCTATTACGGATTTTTATCATTTACACGCTACTGTTTGGGGTTCAGTCTTGCTATAGTACAGGAACCATTACATCCACAGTATCATTTATAAGCTTGTTATACCACAACCCCAATAAAACCTGACGTGGTAGTTTCCACAAGTGTGAATGTCCCCATGCTTAATTGATGTTCAAGTGGTACTAATCGTGTTACCTTTGGACAGTAAACAACAAACCATTTCTTTCTCCCATGGTTTTGACAATATCCTATAAGGTAGCACATTATTAAGATTAGGTTGTAGGATGTGTCAGACTGATCATAATTGGACATACAGTACCAAACAATGTATAGACATAGTTGTCCTTTGCAGCGAAGGAAAGAATCGGCCCATTCCCATGAAGCATTATGTGTGTTATTACCCTTTCTAATACTGCAGGATTCCATGCTATGGAAGCCAGCTTCCCAGCTTGCCTGAAGTTTCTCCCAAAGCTAATTGATACCTTCCCTAGGAACTTCTCCTAAGGCAACTTCTTTTGATGTCCGAGACCCCAACTACCACCTCTGAAGCCATATCTGTGTACCACTCCAGTGTTTAGACTATCTTGGCCATCCACCAGGGGTAAAGGAAACCAACCTACATTTGGTATGGGAACACTATGTTAACTATTTAGAGTGTGTGTCAATCATGAAATATGACATTGTATCTCTGGCTACATACATCAAACTTTCCTCTGAGTCAATGGAACAGCCCCAATAAGGCATGGATGAGGCCTGACACGGCTGTGATGTACATACAACAATCTGATACGTTAGTCTTCATTTAGAATCACTGTGTGTTTTATGAACTTATATGTCCCATTTCTTTATTAAGTGATGTTATGTAGTCCCCTCTTCAGGATCAAGCTGCATCAGGACAGTCGACATCTTTGGGTTAGACACTTTCATGCATGGAAGTATGGGATCCAATACGCCTTTCCTTTCAAGTTTTGTCACACCGAGTGCTGGTGGTCAGCAGCACTTGGAAGGGACCGTCAACCTTTGTCTCCAAAGCTTTTCCTCGCGATCTCTTTATCACCACCCAGTCTCCTGGGATTCAAAGAGTATGCTTCCCTCGACAGGAATCGGATTGGAATGGGAAGAATAACACTTGATCAGTGTCACTTTAACCTTTTACTTAGGCACTCTGACATAGGAGGTCAATGTTCCATGCTGGAGTTGCATCTGCGGGGGATTGTGTAACCTAATCGGGGACACTTCCAAATAGTACCCCATAGGGAGACAAGCCCCCCCCTGTCTCTTTGTTTGGCACGTACCTTACCGAGAACAAGGCAAGGGGAAGACACTCAGCCAGGCTTCCTGCTCACTCATGGACTTTTTGAATCTTTAATTTTAATGTTCCATTTAGTCTCTCTAAATTGGTCACTGCTCTGGGATATAAGCGCGTGTGTACCTAACGTTTATCCCTAGGCTGACATTATGTGTTGCATTACTTCACCTGTGAAATGGGTACCTTCTGTCTGATGTACTTACCTCCGTTTACTCCATACCTGCACACACACCTCACTCAGAAGTTTCTCGTTTGCTGTTACCTGTGCAGCTGGCTTTCGTTACAGGAAAATTGCTTCCGCCCATCCCTGAAAAGAGATCAACACATCAAGCACATATTTCATACTTGCCCACCGGAGGAAGTTTGAATATAATTCTATTTGAACTCTGTGAAAAGGAAGAATTACTTAGGCATATTTTTCGGTGTCTTACAGCTGTCCTTGATATGTCAGTGCCACCTATCATACAACCTTTGTATCGAGTCGCGCAGCAGCAGTGCAGAATCCTGGAGCTATCCAATTGTCAACATGTCAATCAAAGGCCTCCTTTTGATAGATGTGTTTTGTCCATGGACCACTTTGCCTCATCGGGAACCAGGCTCTTGGCAGGCATGTACCCTGGTAAGAGATCCCCCAATATGCCTTCCTTTCTCTTAGCTCCATCTCATCCATTTTTCTTTTCTTCTGCGTAGCCTTTGTAGACAAAGTACTTTAAGACACTCACCTCCAGATCTTTGATTGCAAGCATTTGGACCTGTTTTCACGTCTTCTTCTTCTTCTCTTCCACGTTTCCAGAGCTCTCTTTTTTTTGCCACACTGTCGACAAAGGCAATTTTCCTTAGTTGCGAGGTGTTGTGTCTGGTATGAGCCTTTACCTTTATTATGAGGCCACACTTCTGTATAGTAGTAAGTCCCATAAGCTCCTTTACTGCTGCACCATTCTTGATGGGTTTTCCAGAGAGGTCAGGAAACTTCTTGGCTCTCCAAATGGACCAGAGTTCGTGTGAATGGCCGTAAGCGTATCTAGAGACCTGTGAAATATTAGCAGTCATACCCTTGCGCCACTCTACAAAACGCTTCATAGAGTGCTCGAAGCTCCGCCTCTTGCGCAAGACAGAGGTGGAAGCGCTTCGGCCAAATTGTGCATGTTGTGAGACCCACAGAATAATCCATAATGGATCCGTCCATCATCTCCTTGCAATCTGGAGCCATCCTACAAATAACACTAAAATCAGATTAGCCAAAGGTGATTTCTCAACATTTTCAAACCTACTGTTTCCTGTTGCATTAAGATATACAATCAATTTTCATGTGTGGCATCATGCAATACTGAGTCACTTAAGGAGTTATTAAAAATAAACTTTCTTCCCGCCCGCCCCCATTTGAATCCATGTAAACCTAATGGCAGTAGAGTACTGATATCAATTAGTGCACCTTTGGAATGTGATGGTTTGGTGGCATCAATAGGGCACATTTGCATCTTAATGTGCCTGCATGGGAGAGGTGTTTTGGCTGTACCTGTGTCAGTATGCCTTGAATTCTGAGGTTGAGGACATCAAGGGATAAGTCAAGGTATTTGAGAATTTTTCTACAAGTCCTGCCCTGCCACCACTGCCCCGACACATGAGGGGGCAACCTCGTGCTACAGTGTCCAGACGAGGATAGTATCCCAAAGTCTGGGCCTCCCACTGTGTTTTTGTAGGAACACCTGTTGCATGACCCAAAGTCTCAGTGCAGAAGAGAGAAAAGGCAAAGAATAGTTTGGTGTTCAAAGGTCTGAGATGATGGCAACCGTCCAAAGAGTGGAAGTTTGTCAATAGCCTTTGGGGAAAGAAAAAAAGGAACAGTAGAAAGGCACATACATCGGTTTCCTTTAAAATGGGGCAATTAAGCCAAGCCTACAGTATGAGACAAGCCAAGAAAGTTCTCAAATTCTGTAGTTGTTTGAACAGGTCAAAGCTTGTACAGCATTTTCCTTTCCTCATCAAATGTTTTGCACTTGTGACAGACATGACCCACGAAAAAAAACCCCCACAACCTTTATTTTGGCAAAAATGCAATTTCCAGCTCCGAGGCCTTGCAAGCCACTGTCCCCGCTAAAAGTTAACAGACGAATTGTACTGTTTGGCCATTGCACAAGTGTCTGCACACAACAATAAATCAATCACATACTGCAGAAGTACGACAAAACTATGTGATCCCATGATTTGCAGACTGACTGCAAGTCTGTGTGTACAAGCTAGGGAGTTGTGCGCCCCTTGTGGCAAAACTGTCCATTAAACTGCCTATTTTTGAATTGAATGCAAACAAATAATTATTGTGCATCAGGGTGCAATGGAACACTGAAAAGAGCATTAGCCAAATTCAAAAAAATAAAGTAGGCAGCTGATGAGCCCATGCGACAAAATTGGTGTATGGATTGGCGACTAGGTGTGTACACGACAGTGACCTTATTGAATTTCCCTATAAATCATAACAAACGATAGGTACATGTACCCGTTTGGTGTTTTCTTCTTGATTGGAAACAATGGAGTATTAGCTGGGATGTTGTTTCTTATGCTTTGAGTTTCAATAACTCATCAATTTGCGACCAATACATCCTCTTGGGAATACTGATAGAAATATTGTCTGATCCTGGGAGAGGAGTACAACCTGGTTTTAAATGTACCATTTCGGGGAGCTACATGCAGCCAACCAATATCAAGTTTTTGAACCGCGCCCACAACTTACTCATGTATCTGGGAAAGTAGGATGATTCCTCCTCTGTAACCACAAAAAACAGAAAGTGGTTCAGACAACAAAGCAGCCAGCATCAAAATGTATCAGTGGAGTAACTGATTGTTTCTACCTTTACTTCAACCGCTAGGTTCAAAATAATACTGGCACCAAGCATTATGTAACAACATCAGTACCAATCAGAGAAAGAGGTATATCATCACTGACAAGCAATTTAGTGACAACATTTTGTCCTATTGAACCTTCAAATTAAGCGTGCTGTTTCATTTAAATTATTCTTTTACCCCTCTAGTCCTACACAGGATTGTGATTTCTCTCTTCTAGTCTCAAATCATACGTAATGGCATCCCACGAATGACTGATATGGCCCGAATCCACAGAAAAGAATTTCTTTTCCCATCACCTCCCCATTCATTGAATATTGCCACACCTTCTTCTGAAGCTTTTACAGGAGACTGGTCAAGGGTTGCCACTCCTCATAGAGGGGTGCGGCACCCTGATCATGGTCTTACAGGGGTTGCAGCCAAAAAGATCTGCAATTCTCTTAAAATGCCCAGTTTTTTTGCAAACATTACATTTGAAATTGTGTTTTGGTTTGCCCCTCTCTGTTATATTTTTCCCCGACCAGAGTCTTTGCTAATGGAAGGCAAGCAACACTTTATGTTACCTTTCAGACCTGAGAACTAACTACAAGGCCTTTGGCAGCTTGTAACACAGGGGAATCACTATGCCGCCACCTCCTGGCTTGCAGCTTTCAAGTCTAACCAGCAGGGCTGTTTAAGTCCCCCTCAACAAAAGCTGTAACCTTAAGAGTATCAACAATATCATTCCCCATGTCATTAAATCCCAACATCAGTCCACCTTGCTGCACTATCATAAAAACAGTTCAACAGACTCACCCTTTTCCTGGGTCAGAATCAGAGAGGGCTATGATTCTCCTGACAGTTCTCCCTACGCCCCAATCCTCTGACCCTGTCAGAGATCCCTACCCACGTGCAGCAGTTTCTAGCTACTGCTGCAGTGTCAGGTTCATTTTTCAATTTTCTTAACAGCATCCATTAACACTTTTGCCCATACTTCCCCAGCTTATATGCTATAAGGGGGCCCCGATCAACCAGCGCCTTAAAATGACTTGAATCTGCACCATATGGCGGTAAAACCATTGGTCTGGTGTCAGGGTCTGGCAATTGTAGATAAGAACTTGTTTGCCTCAGAGGGGGGACCAGGGCTTATAATCTGCGGTATAAGGTCTGGTTTGTAACCCACCTGTCTAGTACAGAGCGATAGGGGGTGTACTAATATCTGCTTTGTGCAGCACTCTCACTTGTCCCCTCGCTCAGTGTGGGCTTGTGTGAGCAGCTACCCCAGGAATAAACACAGTTTTGGTAATTAAAGAAATATCCCTGATGTGATTTGGTACGGGGACCTCCACAATAAAACAATCCTCCATCATCGCCAATCAGGGGATTTTTGCTGGCCACATTCTTTACAAGTCCAGACCTCCAGGGTTTACTTGGAGCGAACGGTAAACTATTCCCTGCATAGGGAATGGATTTTTTTCAGAAGCAATAATACATAACCACCTTTATGTTCTTTACTTTCTGTAACCCCTGTTTTCAAATCTCTTTACTTTACCCTCACCCAACTATCCAGCATGTAACTAACTTGTGATCTATAATCAGCCCCCATATTGGGAGGCAAAGTCTTCCCCAAAGATTTACTATCCAGCAATCCATATTACCAACATCTTGCTTTTTGTAACAATTTACTACAACCAGTTGCAACACTCTCTGTCCTGCCCTATCTTTTACTATCTCCTGGGCTGTAAACCCAAATGGCCTTTTCTCCTGTGTAGTTTCCCCCAAATAAAAAAAAAAAATAATTTATTTTCAGAATTCCTGCAGTACCGATAAGACCTATGCTTAACCTCCTCCCCCCCTTTCCTTCTGTCTTATACTTGTTCTCTCTATTCCTTAAGAACTTCCCTCAATGCCATAAAAACACTGGTCTTAATCAAGAAAGAATCTTTTTAAAGAACAGTAGGGGTGCCAGGTTTCCCTACGTCCCTGGTTTATATGGACTGAGTCAATTCCACAAAAATCCAAATGAGAAACACCATATACTGGAAACACCAGAAGGTAAAAAACTAACTACATCCCCAATATCCATTTAGCAACAAGCAACAGCACACGTCATACAACAAAATCATTCTTATCAGTTCTTGCAAAAAGCTCAAGGTTTCAATAAAGGAGAACAAATCCTACTTTACACTCCGGACGGGAAAACAAAAGCAACTTAGAAGCACAGATCATTATGGTAAGATAAAGGCTCTCACCTGTCACGCTGACTTGTTGAAAGATCCTGAGTTCCAACGAGCTCCCTAGTCCCAGCTCTGGTCCGTGTCACAAGTCATCTTCCCCTTCCTCGAGCACACGGTATAGAGCCCAGTTTGATGGGAGGGAAAGTCAATGGTTTCCTTATTTGTATGTTGTACGAGCTCCAAATATAGGTGTATATTCAGGCCATAATGGAAACAAAACAAACACACATACACACAGTTGTATGTCTGAATGAGTTCCTAAAGTTTATTTCCAATGCATTGAGTTATAAACCTTTTCGGCTACTTGCCAAAAGATCATAAATTAATAGTTATTCAATTATTCAACATGTATAGAAGAACATAAAATTTGTGAAGTAACCAATTATCTAATCTTAAAAATAATAGACAAATAACCAAGTATACTACTGCTTTTCATAACCCGCGACATTGTCTATGAAGGCGACCACAGTGAGATATTTATTAACAATTATGTCTTTCTTAAGGGCTCACAATAATATGCAACACTAGAAACTTCTTTCTTTGTTTAGCCTGGGGGGCCCCAATAGATAAAGAGAATCGTAAATGTCTGGCACATTCTAATTATAATAAAAAATCCTCACTTTAACCTGCAAATATTTAGGCTAATATCCTTTATATAATTGAATACAAAAAAGGAAGGCCAGATTACCAAAAGGAGGATAGAAACAAGAGGATGATTCCTAACACCCTCCTCCTGCACTTGTGTATGTGAAACACAGGTAGTCACTGTGGATGTAGGCTTCTATTTTATTCTAGGTTTATTGCCCCTCTAAAAGGTTTGGTGGCCTTTTTCCAGAAACCGCTCCACATGTGTCCATGTTTTGTCTAGTATTGCAACCGAAAAAAACCAAAGTGAACATCAGCTAGCTGTCCTGTGCTAGTTTTTGATCTGTTTTTTGGAAGAAAGCAAGAGATGTTTTCTAATTTTGACAATAGTTTATTTCCAAAGATCATAATTGAAGCCAAAGCAAATCATAACATTTTAGGAAGTACTTGCCCCACCAATGTCAGCCTGCTGTCAAACTGCCTTTGGTAATATTAGTATTATTATTTTTTGTACAGAGAAGCCTCAATGACCATAAAACAAAGGATGGTGCCAGTACTGAAGATCTATCAGCAACTTCTGAGTCAAGTAACTTTCCTGAAAAAGGTAACGTGTCTGAACCCTTTTCCCATCTGCTTTATTTTTAAGTTATCTGCTTACTAGGGTAACAGTTTTGTACGTGTCATGTAGAACATTATGATTGGAGAACCAATACAAAAATGGCTGGCTCACTTGCACAGATAAAACCTTTTCCAAAGTGCATAAAAACTTTCAAAATGCGAATGCTTAGGTCTGTGTCCACCATACGTGATAAAGGGTCTACCATACTCCGTAATGTCCCAAGCACTGCAGAAGTGTGAGGAGTCTCTTTATTACTGTAGGCATGGTAGTATTCAGGTTTCACCTTAATAAACATATGTGTATAAGGCCATGTCCCCCACGGCACGGGTTTTCGGCCGGTTTTTCAGCCGGTTTGCGGTTTTTTCAGACTGCCTGAAAAACCGGCCGAAAATGAGCACAATTGTGCGTAGGGAAAACCCTGCAGCAGTTCCCCACGCACGGTTTTGCTGTCAGACGTTTTGCCGCGGTCCGCGCAAAACATTGTAGAAGCACATCCGCTTCTGGACGGAAGATTGCTTCTCAATGGGAGGGGGGAGGGCTCTTCTCCGCTCATTGCGGAAAAGCCACCTCACCCCCCCCCCCCCCCCCCTCCCCCGCGACAAATACCAGCCGGTATTTGTCCACTGCCCTGTGGGTGCGCCTTAAGGGTGACCAAGTGCAGTATGTAGGTGATGTTGATCCCTAGGGGTGGATTCTGATACTACATGGAGCCTGGCAGTAGCCACCTCATTAAAGGGGTTTTGCCACGATGTAATGTTGACGTGGGATCCTCCAAAATGGGTTTTTAATCACTTTTCTAAATATATGTGATTTACAAAAAGTGACTTGAAAACTACAGGCCCTGCCTTACCTGCCCCTTATTACTTTCAAAGCTTGCACTAATACAACCTGACAAGAGCTGCTGGCCGGGCTTGCGCAGAGAAAAAACTTCTTATCTGAAAGAGACTGAGCTGCAGAAGTTTTCAAGTCACCGGAGAAATAGGTTTTCTTTTGTATACAAAATAAACTAGTTTGTAGTGTGATTATCTGAGTAGATCCCTGCTTTATCTGATAAAGAGGAAAAATAAAAAAAAAAAAAAAACGGACCCGGCGCACGTGCAGTGAAAATAAAAAAAAAGCCAAGGCTTTTTTTTATTTTCACTGCACGGCGCCGGGGGCATTTTTTTTTTTCCCCTGGCAATTTCTCCTATCGGTCCACGAACGGAGCTCCAGAGACCACGCTCCCGTAAAAGGGGCTACAGGATAAAAAATAGCCCTGAAAGCGCTTATGAGGTTTGTCCTCTGTTTTTACGCAACACCAAAAGGTAGAAAAAAATTATATCATCACTTACCCCAAATTGTTACAGTAAAACTATTTTTCCCCCCCCCCTTTTTTTTCTTTTTTTTTTCCTGCATAATCTGCTTTATCTGATGACAGAGAACATAAAGGGCTTTCAAGCTGCTGGGGAGAAAGCTGTTGTCTTTTGTAAACAGAATCCACAAGTTGTAGTTTGATTATTTGAGTGAGCATTTCACACGATCCCTCATGCAGCTCTGTCTCTCTGTCTCTCTCTGCCCTCTCTCTTCTCTCCTCTGTCTCTTTTCCTGTCTCTCTCTTCTCTCTCTGTCCCCTCTCTTCTCTCTCTGTCTCTCTCTTCTCTCTCTGTCTCTCTCTGTCTTTCCTCTCTTCCTCTCTCTTCTTTTCTCTGTCCTCTCTCTGTCTCTCTCTTTCCTCTCTCTTCTCTCTTTCTGCCTCTCTCTCTCTTCTCTCTCTTCTTCTCTGTCTCTCCTCTCTCTGTCTCTCTCTGTCTCTCTCTCTTGTCTCTCTCTGTCTCTCTCTCTCTTTCTCCTCTGTCTCTCTCTCTCTCTCCCTTTCTCTCTCTCCCCTTCTCTCTTCTCTCTCTCCCCTTGTCTCTCTCTCCCTCCCCCTGTCTGTCTCTCTCTCTCCCCTTGTCTCTCTCTCTCTCTCCCCTTGTCTGTCTCTCTCTCTCTCTTGTCTTTCCTCTCTCTCTCTCTCTCGTCTTTCCTCTCTCTCTCTCTCGTCTTTCCTTTCTCTCTCCCCGCCTCTCCCTCTCTCTCTAGTCCTCTCCCCCTCTCTCGTCTGTCTCTCTCTCTCTCTCGTCTGTCTCTCTCTCTCTCTCTCTCGTCTGCCTCTCTCGTCTCTTTCTGCTGTCTCTTCTCCCCTCTCTGTCTGCCCTTCTCTGTCTTCCCTCTTGTGGCTGTTTACATTTGCTTCTTAGCAGATAAGGCACGTCCTGGCAAAACCCCTTTAAGGAAGAACTCAGGCTGACAGTCTTTTTAGATCAACTCAAGCAGGCTTCCAAACAGGATATGAAGGCTTGGCTGTTACAATTGCAATAATCTAGTGGGTTGTTTTGTGGTGGTACTCCATGAAAAGCACAATTCCCTTAAGGAGAAATTAACTGGTGGTTCTGATGTGTCACACATTTGCAAACAAAATGTTTGTGCCCTGTGTCTGGGGTTCAACGTATGCTCTACTGATTTCTAATGGACAAGTCTGACTCTAACAATTTGTATATCTTGGTACCTTATTGTGGTAAGCGTGGTCTGTGTGCTAGATAACCTGACCACACCCCAGACACATGCATCATCGTCTTGCATGGTCCAGGACGCATCTACACTGGATGAGGGACCAGTGGTCCTCAGTGATGAAAGTCGATTCACTCTGAGCAGATATGTTGTCCGCCAATGGTGCTGGAGACGTCAAGTAGAGCGCTCTGCATCTGGCACCGGTCAGGTACTCCTACCGGTCATCTAGCACGCAGCCGCACTGATGTAAATGGTTGTGAATGGTCTGGCGTGAAACTTGGTTGCCTCTCACCTCCCTTAAACGTGCCTGGAGTTGTGGGACATTCATTATTCGGTTCCGCAGGGTATTGTTTACAATGAAGTGGCTATCGGTGCATGATGTAGCCAAAGGACGTCCACTACTTTGCCTTTCTGTGACTCTTCCAGTCTCTCTGTATCTCTTTTGAACCCCGAGCACTGTGGGGCCTCTAAATCAGTGGCCAATTCCGTCTAAACATCCCGCTTTAAGCCCCGAAGGCGAGTACTGTGCTTCAATTGTAAGGTGTTGCTTGGGGTTTATTGTCAAATGTGATAAAATGTGGGAGGGCTGTTTTTAAATCCCAATTCAAATTTATCACCTAAACTTTTTGGGCGACTAAGGGATAAAACCGTTGTGAATTTTGCCATTAAGCCTTAGAGTCGCAATTGTGCAAAAAGTACGAAACATTGAACAGTTTGGCTTGTGCTTTTTTAAAAATTAAATTGTCTAATTTATTTTTTTAAAAAAAAAAATCAAAAAAAAAATGTTAAATTTTTCTTTAAATTTCAACCAAAAGACAATTTCTCAAAATTTTTGTGAGCGGACTAGCTATAGGGGGGGGAGAGGTAGCATTGCTACCCGGGGGCCTGCAGCCTGAAGGCCTGAAAAACCCTTATGCCCCAAGGAGACAGTCATTGTAAAAGCCCCAGTGTTGGGGGGGTGGGGGGGGGGGGGGGCATTTATTTTTATGGGGCCCCGGGTTGACCCCCTGTGGGGAGTAGTGTAAATGAATTGATTGGTCCCCCTGTTATAAAGGGCTCCGATCTATAACGGGGTTAAAGTGACAAGTTCCCTTTTCTAGCCCCAAGCAAGGGGACCTATTCTTGTTTTCCCTTACGTGAATATTCACTCTCAAAGATTTTTAAATTTATTTTTCGCAGAAAGGGGGGGGAGGTTTTTTTGTCATGCTTTTCTAGGCACTTATCTTTGGGGGAACAATAGGAAGAAGTGCAGCTTTCTACTCCAACCTAGATAGAAAGGAGAACCCTGGAAAACATGTTACTGGTAATGTTAAAAAAATGTGGCTACAAAGGGTTAATCAAATATGCCCTCAAAATACCACCGCACTTTATATATTAATGTTTAACAGTTCCTTTTAAAGTATCAATTTTTTTTATTAAACGGTTTTTTTACGTTGTTGTAGTGAATGACAAAGAAATGTGTATTAAGTACCGGATTTGGATATTCGAGGCATCCTCCAGCAGTGAATTATGCATTTGTCAAATTATTTTAATGTATCAGTGCCCTTACTGCTTCACACCTCCATCGTTTTTCCGTTTGTCACTGTGAAATAGCTGAGCTTTTACATTGAAATGTATGTTTACTTATTATCTTAATGATTTAAAAAAAATTTAAATTTTTTTCATTTTTTAACAGAAAGGGGCTTGTTACATGGCTTTTTTAACCGTGTTACATCCCTTTTAGATCCCCGGGGACCGACGGGACGGACCCAGAGAGGGGATTAACTTCAGGAGATTATCCTGGGGCTATGAGGAAACGCAGCGGCGGCACATGGAGATCGCCGCTGCGGGGTTTTCCCCTTCCTTTTAAGTTCATGTAAATTCTTTAAAAGCCCTGGCCGACAGGCAGGAGGTAAACACGCAGCGGCGATCTTCATGTCACGCCGCTTGCGTTTCCCCATAGCCCGCAGTGAAATCTCCTGCTTTTGTTGTCCGTCTCTGGGGCTTCCTGTCGGCCCCCGAGATGCATCTACAAAGCGGATGTAACACAGACTTAAAACGCCATGTGAACAACCCCTAAGGCTTGGTTCACATCTGCATCAAAGGCTACATTAGCAAAAAAGCCAGAAAAAATATTGAAGCCTTCAGCACTATATTTTTTTTCTGGTGATATGAAGAACACTGACCGAAAACCAACAAACTTCATTATGGTCAGTGGAGTCAGGTGCCATTGGGGTTTATCATATAACTGATCCAACACCACTATTTTCAGATCTATATGAAGCTAGCCTCAATCATGCTGTATGTTCTGAATGCTGTATTGCAGTTTACATATAGACATAACCTCAAAATGTAGGTACTTTACCAAAAATAGCTTTATTTACAGTGGCTTGCGAAAGTATTCAGCCCCCTTGAACTTTTCAACCTTTTGCCACATTTCAGGCTTCCAACATAGATATAAATTTTTTATTTTTTTGTGAAGAATCAGCAACAAGTGGGACACAATTGTGAAGTGGAACAAAATTGATTGGATATTTAAAACTTTTGAAAAAAAAAAAACTGAAAAGTGGGGGTGCAAAAATTATTCGGCCCTTTACTTTCATTTGCAGCAAACTCACTCCGGGAAGTTCAGTGAGGATTCTGAATAAACCAAATGTTGTCTAAATGACTGATAATGATAAATATTACCACCGGTGTATTCAATTTCTGTATAAATGCACCTGCTCTGTGATAGTCTCAGGGTTCTGTTTAAAGCGCAGAGAGCATCATGAAGACCAAGGAACACAACAGGCAGGTCCATGATAGTGTTGTGGAGAAGTTTAAAGCCTGATTTGGATACAAAAAGATTCCAAAACTTTAAACATCCCAAGGAGCACTGTGCAAAGCGGGGGTCATATTGAAATGGAAGGAGTTAGACCACTGCAAATTACCCAAAACCCCGGGCCCTCCCTCTAAAATTTATTCTACAAGGAGAAGATGATCAGAGATGCAGCCAAGAGGCCCATGATCACTGTGGATGAACTGCAGAGATCTACAGTGAGGTGGAGAGTCTGTCCATAGGACAACAAATCAGTCGTACACTGCAACAAATCTGGCCTTTATGAAAGTGGGCAAGAAGAAAGCCATTTCTCAAAGATATACATAAAAGTCTCGTTTAAAGTTTGCCACAAGCCACCTGGGAGACACCAAACATGTGGAAGAGGGTGCTCTGGTCAGATGAAACCAAAATCCAACTTTTTGGCCACAATGCAAAACGATATGTTTGGCGTAAAAGCAACACAGCTAATCATCCTGAACGCACCATCCCCACTGTCACACATGGTGGTGGCAGCATCATGGTTTGGGCCTGCTTTTCTTCAGCAGGGACAGGGAAGATGGTTAAAATTGAGCGGACGATGGATGGCGCCATATACAGGACCATTCTGGAAAAAACTGTTGGAGTCTGCAAAAGACCTGAGACTGGGACGGAGATTTATCTTCCAACAAGACTATGATCCCAAACATAAAGCAAAATCTACATTGGAAGGTTCACAAATAAACGTATCCAGGTGTTAGAATGGCCAAGTCACAGTCCAGACCTGAATCCAATCGAGAATCTGTGGAAAGAGCTGAAAACTGCTGTTCACAAACGCTCTCCATCCAACCTCACTGAGCTCCAGCTGTTCACAAACGCCTCTCAACCTCACTGACCCAGCGTGCGCCAAGGAAGAATGGGCAAGAATTTCAGTCTCTCAATGTGCAAATCTGATAGAGGACATACCCCAAGCAACTTGCACTGTAATCACAGCAAAAGGGGCTACAAGTATTAACTTAAGGGGGCCGAATAATATTGCACGCCCCCACTTCTCAGTTTTTTATTTTTTACAAAAGTTTAAAATATCCAATAAATTTTGTTCCACTTCACAATTGTGTCCCACTTGTTGATTCTTCACAAAAAATAAAAATTTTATATCTTTGTTTGAAGCCTGAAATGTGGCAAAAGGTTGAAAAGTTCAAGGGGGCCGAATACTTTTGCAAGGCACTGTAAATCCCTTGTCCTGTTCCATTTAAAATATTGCAGACGACTGAACTGAAATCTCTTGGTATTCACAGCTTGTTCAGTATCTGCACCAAGCTTGCTCATGTGTGTTTTTATTTTGGGATGTGTGATCTTTATACAAGAAAATGTACTGTAATCTGATGTGGGAAAATTAATTTGCCAGAATATAGTCCTGTAGAGAACATTTCATTACCGAACCAGGCTGTGAGGGGTATGTGATGACAGGCTTCCTTAGTGTTACCAGCAGAACTGTGAAGGCATCTTTTGGGCTGTAACACAGGATGTAACCCATGACCAGTAAGTGATAAAAACTGCTAAGTATAAGCTAACTGGTTCATGGATTTACCTGAATGCCAAATGGAGTCGAGCCAAGTCACAGGTAAAGTTCTGATGTGTTGCCAACGTCTCTGCAGTATGTACATATGAATGTCTATAACATTTTTATTACTGTAGAATGTTTGCATTGTATATGCAGTGTATTTGTGTTTTTAATATATTTTATGAAATTGTATATTTCTATAGGTGAATATGGCAGTAGTTTGCTAGAAGGCAGTGTACAAAATAAGAATTCAATATCAAAACCTATTCCTCTTGCAAGAAAAATATCTTCTCCTGAGAAAAGTCCAAAAGAAGAAAGTGCAAGTCCAAGTAAGATCCCAGTCAAAAGAAAACCGAGTAGGGAAACATTAAAGACTGAAATTTCACCACCACTGGATCATGTGAGCATCCCTTCCAAGAAGACAGAGACATTAGCACAGTCTGGATTATCCTTTCCAGAAACAGAGGTGCTTAAACATGCAAATTTTGAAGTTCATTCAATGAAAGAGTTGCAAGGAGAGCAAGAGCCCGTGCTAGACAAAGGCCAATTTATGTCTCTAAGAAAATTTTGGGAAAAAGGAGGAGGGAATTCAGGGAATGTAAGTCAAAACCATTTAGAGCAAGAAGCAGAAGATGCAAAGAATTTGGATGATTCTCCTGCAAAGCCAAATCACTCAACTCCTCCTCAGTCCACTACAAAAGTTAATAGTGAGGAGAGATCCCTACCTGAGTATGCCCATCGCTTGAAATATGTCTCCCAAAGACCTCAAGTTGTATCCTCGAGTGACGATGAAATGGTCCATGTGGTCCCACCTCGAAAAACTCCAACTTCAATACCGAGATCAACTTATGCCAAAAGAAAGGGTTCGCCCAATTCTAGAAGCGTCTCTATATCAGAAAGTAATGGGACAACCTCACACAGCGAGGACAACAGTGGAGTTAACCGCTCTTCTAAGAAATCGAAGCTTCCAGTACGAGCTTCTTCCGTTGTCAAAGAGAATAAAGTTGATCCAACCTCTTCTCCAAAAGACAAGTCCCCAACTATGTCTATGCCAGAGATAACAGACTCTGTGGAGGAAACCATTGTCCCACAAAGAAAACCAGAAGTGACAGAGTCACTTTATAGCAAGGTTCAGATTTTAATTGATACAGTGTCCTCTGATGAAGAACAGGGAGGAACAGAGAGTAGACCCAAGAGTGAAGACATCACAGGACCTCCACCATTGGACATTGAAAATGGTATTACTCTTTGTTATAAATTTTCAAGTTTTTTTAAAACTAGGAATTTTAAGGGCTTGTTTAAAACCCAAAACTTTAAGGTATATGTCAGAAAGGAGTACTCCATTGATAAGTTCAACCCCTCCATCAGCAATTTCTTACGAAGTAGAAAAA
>JAODAL010063314.1:0-19307 GCA_025379985.1 Phyllomedusa bahiana
AGTAACAAGAAACTTGCGTCCTGAAATCCCCTTAAGAACAAATATCGGCATTTAAATTCAGCGTCCCCCTCTCTCTTTCCTGACATCTATGAACCCCCAAAAATTTTTTAGATGGTCAGATGGTTCCACCGAATAGTCCAAGTACTGATTAGTGGAACAAATTTCCTCCAGTCCAAAGATTTATTTTTTTAAATAAGATGAATTAAAGGGGTTTTCTCACCATGCTGTTTCACAGCGCCACAGGCAGCTTTAGACTCACACTTTCTAGTCAGGCTGTGGGTGGTTCCGTTTGCTTTTTTACATATTTACTCCTCTTAAGTAGCTGAGTTTTAACAGAGAAAAAAATGCGGGAATAATTGTATAAACAAAGCTACAGAGCTCCAAGGAGTGAAAACAAGTGCTGGGTACACAAGCTAATCTTGTTAGGGTATTTCACACAGCGTTTAGCGGCACGCATTTTTTTCATGCCGTAACCACCGTGCTTTGCACTTTAAAATTACAAACTTGAAACCCGAATTTTGAGCGAAAATTTGGGGGCTCAATGGGGGGGAAATAGATTTCTATCTACACACTTTCACCAGTATAATATGAAAAAAAAAAGTCAAAACCCTTTATCTATGTGTAACGGGCCATATATCGGCTACCCCCCCAGCCACATAATCCACTTACATAAAAGGAATAAGGGCCAAAAAAAACTTCAGATAAAACACATGTTTTTCTGAAATTTTTAAAAAAAGTACAAAAAATGTGGCGAAACGGGCTATAGTGCCAATGCTTTCCCTTTAAAAGGGGGTTGTCTCACTACGATGATTCATCTCACCTCACCTTTTCCTTGTTTCTTTTTTGAATTAAAAAGGTTGTTTACGGGTTCTGCAGCTGAAAAGTAGAAGCCGGGTCTGTACTATGCAACCAGCGCTGACAGTCAAATCAAAAGATTGAACAAGCCTGTACTATAGCAACCATGCTGGCAGCCTACGGGAAGAAAACGGGTTTTTACTATATGACTAGGCGGGCACCCTATCAGAAAGATTGAACAGGTCGTAGTTAGCAACCATGCTGCAGCCATCGGGAGAGATTGAACAGGTCTGTCTATACAACCATTGCTGGCAGCCATCAGAGAGATTTTAACAACCTGTACTATAGCAACCAGGGGCTGGCTCCCTATCAGAATAGATTAAATGGGTCTGTGCTAATGAACCTCCGCCTACAAAGGCCTAATCCCAGGGGAGAAAAAAATTGAACGGGTCTTAGATATAGAACCAGGGGGGCAGCCTATCAGGAGAGACAAACAGGTCTTTACTATAGAACCGGGGCGGGGCATCCTACGGGAAGATCCAACGGGTAGTAGCTAACGACCAGTGCGGGCATCCTATCGGGAGAGATCCAACAGGTTTGTAGCATAGCGACCAGGCGGGCATCCATCGGGAGAGATCCAAAGGTCGAACTATAGCAACCATGCTGGCAGCCATCAGGAGAGATCGAACAAGTCTGTAGTTTAACAACCAGTGCGGCAGCCTATCAGGAAAACAAAAAGTTTAGCTAAAAACCAGTGCGGGCAGCCTTCGGAGATATCAAAAGTTGTAGCTATAGTGCCCTAAGGACTGGGGCAGCCCAAAAAAAGGGGGGATACTGGGGAATGGGGTGGAACACAGTTAATGGACAAATATTCAAAGTGACTTGTTTTCGCGAAGATCTTTAACATAAAAAGCAGCAGTTCTTGTAGTGAGACAACCCCTTTTGTATAATACTCACACTCAGGTCGGACAAGGTAATTTGGGAAAAAAGGGGTGAAAAAAAACCCCCCCCCTCCCAAAGTAAAATTCACTCCTCCATACCTCTCATGCCCCCATCCTGCCTGGGATAACAGATCCCGGGCGGTCGCCTACCTTTGCCTACCCATTGTCCCGGCCCATGCGGTAAATGTCCGTGAAGTTAGTTCAGCATCGTATTTGTGAGAAAACAGAGCCGCCTGCACATCCGGCCGAAACTGACTTTTCCCGAAAGTAAAACTTTTTTTTTCAAGCATCGCCGAATAATACCCCTTAAAAAATTTGGGACAGCATTTCTTTTACAGGAATCTACACCAGCAAAAACTGTCTGTTATCACCACGCCTGAAGCGGCATTTGATTTTTCTTGCACATTCTTTTCCTGTATTTGCGAGGCGTTTTTCGGCGCAATTACGTGCTAAAATACCCATGTGAACATACCCTTAAAGATAAAGACCTGCTTCCATTTAACCCCTCCCTTCCTTTTGTCTAATTTGAAAAGAGGCATTAAGAAAGGAGCTGAGAAGCCCAAGGTCCCTATTGGATTTAAAAAATCCCAATTTTGCTTTTGACCCACGGGGTTTTAGAAAGCAAAAGGGAAATTTAGCCAAACCAGTATCTCCACTGCAGACCCGCGCTGTTTCAGGATTTTTTTCCCTCACAGTGCGGGCAAGCGTACGCGCTGTGTGGGAGGCAATGGTGGCTGGGTCAAAAGCAAATTTAGGTTTGTTTCATCCAACAAGGGCCTTGGGCTTCTCAGCTCCTTTCCCCAAAGCCCATTCAAAAAACAGAGAGCGGAGGTTTGATGGGGAGAGTCTTTACTCTAAGGGGAGTTCCATGGCAAATTTCGGGAGTAATTGCGCCAAAAAACGCCTCCAAATACATAAAAAGAATGTGCAAGTAAAATCAATCAAGGGGGGCTTGGGCTTCTTTTAGCTCCTTTCCCATAAGCCTTTTGTATCAGATCTTATAAAGGGGAAAAAGGGAATACAAAACTTACACCTTTCTTCGGTGCCTCCCAAGGGGAGATGTTCCCCTTTCTAATTAGGGAAAGGTAAACCCCGGGATGGACGGTAAACCCGAACACTTGTTCACTCAGAGCAATAAAAAACTCTCTACTCCTACCAGGGGCGTATTAAAAACATCCCTCGGATTTTTGGCTTGTCTTCCTGGTTTCTCTCACGCTTTTCTCCCGGTTTTTTTCGCATACTTCTGGTTGACCCCGCCCTCGCATTTGTTACCTTTTCGTCTGTTTCCCCTTTGTCTTCTGTTATCTTCTGTCTGTTGTCACCCATTTACTAGGGTGTATTTCAAGAAGAGGTTTGAGTGCGGGGTCGCCCTTCTCGGGGCGGGTACTCTGCCTAGGCAGGGACAGATTAGGGCGTCTCTTACAAAACTTCTGCGGAGGCACTGCAGGGAATTGAATCCTTCCAGCTGTCTTCCCTCAATGATTACAGTACAACATTGAAGCTTCCAGCAACAGGGACACCCCATGATCAGTTCACTGCGCCCTTTGATAAAATCTCCCTTATCTCCAGGGCAATATCAAAAAAGGAATGTATTTAGAAAAAGTCTTAATTTCCCTTTCCCTGCATATTGAAATCTAATTGTTGTAGTAAGAAAAACCCCCTTTAAGGAGAATAATCTGATTAAGCAGCGACGCTGAAAAATTTTTGGGGCTCATGCAAATAAGAAAAGAAGGGGAAAATCCCCAAAATTTAATACACATCAAATGGTTTTCACAAGCATTATGAAAAGGACAGAAGCTCAAGCGCCCTCTGTTGGATGTAACAAAATCCTCAATTTGCTTTTTTCCCACTGGGGGCTTTGGAAAGAAAAAGGAAAATTTTTAGGGGGTTTTTTCCCCCCATCAGTACAGAGCAGAGCAATGCAGGCTTGGTTAGTGGAGGCAATGAGTGCTAGAAAGGGAATATCTCTCCTTAGGGGGGAAACGCCGATACGTGTGGAGATTCAAAATTTCCCCTTTTCACCCACGAAGAATCTGCATACACAAGGCTTATGGGGAAAAAGCGAAACTCAAGCGCCCTCTGTTGGATGAACAAATCCTAATTTGCTTTTTTACCCACTGGGTCTTTGGAAAGCAAAAGGGTTTGTTTAGCCAAGCCAGAATCTCTTTTCTGCAGACAGCTGTTTTCGGGGTTTTTCCCCCCCCGTCAGACAAAGGGGAGCGATGCTGTTTTGGCTAAATGGGAGGCAATGAGTGGCTCAGAAAGGGAAGATCTCTCCTAAGGGAGAGCGCCATAATAGGCTGTGGAAAGATTCAAAATTTTTCCCTTTTTTGCACTCCACGAAGAATCTGCATATCACAAGGCCTTATTGGAAATGAGCTGAGAAGCTCAAGCGCCCTCTGGTGGATGTAACAAATCCTCAATTTGCTTTTGACCTACTGGGTCTTTGGAAAGCAAAAGGGATGTTTAGCCAAGCCAGTATCTCTTTTCTGCAGACAGCTGTTTCGGGGTTTTGCCCCTCGTCAGTACAAAGCGGAGCGATGCTGGCTTGGCTGAGTGGGAGGCAATGAGTGGCTCAGAAAGGGAAGATCTCTCCTTATGGAGAGCGCCTATACAGGCGTGTGGATCACAGTCAAATATGTTCATTGATTTCATCTTCCCAGTAAATAACTGGTCTCTGTTTTCTCTTCCTAGCACGTGGAGGATGGAGGTCCAGCTCATGAGGCCGGGCTATGTGCCGGGGACCTTATTACTCACGTTAATGGAGAACCTGTCCATGGACTGGTGCACACAGAAGTGGTGGAGCTGATCTTGAAGGTGGGAGACTTGCGGAGAAGCTTGATGCTAGTTTAGTTGATGCCAACATGTCTTGATGGTGCACAATTCCTTTCCACAGAGCGGTAACAAGGTGCTCGTCACCACAACACCTTTTGAGAACACGTCAATCAGAACCGGTCCAGCCAGGAGGAGCAGCTACAGGTCCAAGATGGCCCGGAGAAGCAAGAGGAGCATGGGAAGAGAAGGGCAAGAGAGGTGAGAGATAGGTGATGTATGAGAAGAAGGAGACAGTAGAGAAGAGGTAAGGAAGAAAAGAAATGAGAGGCTCAGAAAGGGCAATATCTCTCCTTAGGGAGAGCACCATATAGGTGTCTGGGGATTTGAAGATTGCCTTTTTGCACCCTACTAAGCATCTGCATATCACAAGGCATTATGGGAAAAGAGCTAGAAGCTCAAGCGCCCTCTATTGGATGTTACAATTCCTTAATTTGCTTCTGACTCACTGAGGACGACATGTCCGAAAAGTGCCAGCTTTAGGCGCATTAAATCAGTGTAAAGTGTGCCTGAAAATCCGATATTTTCTAAAAACTGGCGTCAGGTACACCTTAATGCGCCTAAAAAGGCGCATTGCGCCAGAAAAGGCGCATCACATCAAAAAAGGTGCATTGCGCAGCTCGCGGCGCATAGGATATCATTGGTAGTATATGTAATGTGCCTATCGTGGCGCATTGCACGACGGGGGCGCACAGTGCACCATATTTAGGCGCATTACAAAGTGTCGTGCCCGGTGTATAACAGTTCATTTACAACAAGAATATGGCATCAAAAGTGGTTTGGGCGCAAAATAGACCAAAAAACTGGTGTTGGCGAGTTGGGACATGACGCCCTAAGTCTTTGGAAAGCAAAAGGGACGTTAGCCAAGCCAGCAAAACTCATCTCACTTGTCACTGCATTGACAAGCGGAAAAGCCCCAAAACAGCTGTATGCAGATGAGTTTTGCTGGCTTGGCTAACATCCCTTTTGCCTTCCAAAGACTCAGTCAGTCAGAAGCAAGTTGGGGAAACAGCTGTATGCAGATGAGTTTTGCTGGCTTGGCTAACATCCCTTTTGCTTTCCAAAGACTCAGTCAGTCAGAAGCAAATTGAGGAAACAGCTGTATGCAGATGAGTTTTGCTGGCTTGGCTAACATCCCTTTTGCTTTCCAAAGACTGAATCAGTCAGAAGCAAATGGAGGACACAGCTGTATGCGGATGAGTTTTGCTGGCTTGGCTAACATCCACTTTGATTTCCAAAGACTCAGTCAGTCAGAAGCAAATTGAGAGAGCTATATGCAGATGAGTTTTGCTGGCTTGTCTAACATCTCTTTTGCTTTCCAAAGACTCAGTCAGAAGCAAATTGAGGAAACAGCTGTATACAGATGAGTTTTGCTGGCTTGGCTAACATCCCTTTTGCTTTCCAAAGACTCAGTCAGTCAGAAGCAAATTGAGGAAACAGCTGTATGCAGATGAGTTTTGTTGGCTTGGCTAACATCCCTTTTGCTTTCCAAAGACTCAGTCAGTCAGAAGCAAATTGAGGAAACAGCTGTATGCAGATGAGTTTTGCTGGCCTGGTTAATATCCCTTTTGCTTTCCAAAGACTCAGTCAGTCAGAAGCAAATTGAAGAAACAGCTGTATGCAGATGAGTTTTGCTGGCCTGGTTAACATCCCTTTTGCTTTCCAAAGACTCAGTCAGTCAGAAGCAAATTGAGGAAACAGCTGTATGCTGATGAGTTTTGCTGGCTTGGCTAACATCCCTTTTGCTTTCCAAAGACTCAGTGAGGATATGTAACATCCAACAGAAGGCACTCGAGCTTCTACCTCTTTTCCCATAATGCCTTGACATAAGATATGAGAGGAGCAGATAAAGTGAAATATAGGAGCAGAGGATGGATGACAAGAGTAACAAAGACCAGAAAGAAACCATTGAGAAGGGTGCATGTTTTTGGAGAAGCACTGTAACAAAAAAGCAATATTCAGCTCACCTGATATAAAGGAAACACTGTAGGATAGAAAAATGTGCCAACTTCCATTAAAAGTCCATTTATCGAATATTCATAAAAGTAGAGGATGAAGCACAGGGTGCATTACCCGCTGACGCATTTCAGGCAGACCAGGCCTTAGTTATAGTGCAAATGGATATCAAACACCCAAGGATTAAAAATACATCCTGACCAGTTGTATACAGCCTGATGCCACCAGCAAGCTAGCAAAGCCTTCTCCCATGCCCTGTCTGGCAATACAGTGTTGCATTTGGTCCATAGTACCTATATAATCTGCTGGTTCTGGCCAGGTCCTCATTATATGTATCAGTACTCCTTTACATATGAGATTTTCTCCAATTGCTCTTCAAATTCTACACCTATTTCCTTATTATGCATCGGCTTTGTATTCATTAGTGACTATACGTTGTATCTGAGTCACAATCCAACATTGCTTTATGCCACTTTCTTGACAACATCTGTAAATATAATTTGTTGCAATACAAAAATCTAAATCTACACTAATGTGCTCAGGACTTATTCAATCTTGAACAATGAAATGAAAAAAATAAAACCACATAATAAGCAAACAGAGAATAATGTTAAAGGGGTTCTCCAGAACAACCCTTTCATTTGTTATAGGGCTCACATCTATATTCTATTAAACTTTGTAACCCATACTTATTACAAATTATGTACCTGTCTTGCTGTGTAGAACCAGGCAAAGAACTCTGTCCTCCCCTCCCCCCTATCCCCTGCAAACTGACGTTCATTGATCACATGGCCTCAGTGAACGTTTTGTCATCACTCAGTGGGTGTGCTTTGAAGCCAGGCTCAGCTCATGAGCACTCCCCCGTAGTGGGTGTGACCTGAGCAGAGAATGATCTGGCTGCATTCACTTTTCCAGCCTGTAGTTTGCAAGTGAATAGAAGTAATTACATTAGAGTAAGGGTATGTTAACAAGGGTATGTTTGTGCTTTAATATGGGCGAGATGAGTGCCGCAACTACGCCTCCTCTCCCCGCTCGTACAATACGATCGTATTGTACGCGCGGGGGAGATAAGTGTCATGTCTATGCATGTCTATGGGGCCGGCAGGCTGGCGCCTCCTCCTCCCCCGTGCTTCGGAAGTGCGCGCTGATCAGAGCGAGCTCCCGAAGCACACGATGTATTGCGGCACGTACTGTATGCGCCGCAATACATCATGTGAACATACCCTAATTGAAGGGAAGGGGGGACTGTTTGTTAGTCCTGCTGACAGAACTTATTAATGGGGCAGAGGACAGCAGTTCATAGCTGGGGGGTTGTTTACTACTGTCATGAAAATGGTGACTGCAACTCTGTACATAGTGACTGCTTAAAGCCCTAGCAAATCATTATTTTTAAAGAACAGGCGAAGTAAAAGACGTGGGGGGGATTAACACATTTTATGCAGCCCAAGCCTAGCATGAAAACTTTTGGGAGGGAAGTCTTTGTTTTGCCGGGGCATTTCTGGATTTGTAAAAAGAGATGCGGGAAAAACTACACAAAAAACCCCAAACAAGCAGGAAGCTTCACTGAAAAAAAGTGGTTTCTGTGATAGATAAAATGGGGAAAGGGCAAAAAAAAAAAAAAAACAAATAAAGGTGGTGGAAGATTTTTATTTTTCAATAAAAATGCTGTTCAAAGTGTTCTTTTAAAAAATCCGGTTTAACCCCTTTTTAAACCCTTTGGGAAAAACCAAAAGAACGAAGGGGGGGTTTGGGAGGTTTTTTGAAAAAAAACCCCTTTTCTTTTAAAAAACCCAAAAAAAAGATAAAAAAATGAAATATAAATACATAAAGTGAATAAAAAAAGGGAAACAAAGGGCAAAGTAAAGTAACACTAAAATGGGACCGTTTTTTAGAACATTAGGAACACAAGTCTTGAGAAGAAACATCCAAAATTTTAAAAACGGTTTCCTAAGTCTGCCAAAGACAAAAAAAACTTCTGCCGCCCCTTTAGGGGATGTGGCCGGGCCTTCCCAGAATTAAGGACAGGAAGTTTTTTTTGGTGTTTCTTTTAAAAGCTTGTGTATAATGGTCTAAATCGCGGCCCGGACGAAGCCCCAAGAATTTTGGGCATTACAAGCTTTTTGGGGATTTCCCTTTTGTTTTCCCACAAAATGTTTTTAAAATGCATTTTTATCTATATTTTTTATGTAAATTGAAAGATTTTTTTTGGGTTGGGCAAAAATTTCCCAAAACCCCCCCCCCCTCTTCCTTTTGCCCCAACCAAGGGTTTTAAAACTATTTTCTTCTGTTTGCTTATCTTTGGGGCTTTTTTCTTTAAAGTCATTGGTCGTTATTTTTTTTAAATGGATTTTCAAAAAATGGCCTTTAAAAGGGGAAAAACCCCGGGCAAAATTTTTTTCTATGTTTACGAATCAGGGGTCTAATATGGGAGAGGTAGTTTTTTTCGTAAAGGGTTATCTATTACTTCTTCGTAAAGGGTTATCTATTACTTCTTCGTAAAGGGTTATCTATTACTTCTTCTCTTTTTTTCTTTTTTTCCATTCCTTCTTCTTTCTGTCCTGTCTTTCTCTTCCTTTTTTACAGCCCAAAAAGCGCAGTTTTTCTCTTTCGTTTTGATCCCCCAAGCAGTCCATCTCCTAACACCCCCCCGGGGTCCTCTTTCCTCCCTCACGTTTCCCTTTTTCCTCTAGTGACAGTCTGCCAGGATCTCCTACTCACAGCCTCTCTGCCCGCTCTCCAACTCACAGCTATCGATCAATGGATTCTGCATATCTAGGTAGGGTTGGATTAAAGATCTTCTGCAGATAGATATTAGGGGATTTGAGTTTTTTTGGGAAACTAGAATTTATTTTGGGGGAAACCTTAAAAAGAAACCTTTGGCCCTCCCAAACTCTTCTTTTTTTCTTGTTCTTGCACAGGTGCCTCTTCTCAAGGCAGCTCCCCTTCTTCTAGCACTCCTAATTCCCCTGCACCTCCTCCTCCATCTTCCTCTACATCTTGTGCCTCCACATCCTCCTCCACATCGTCCCCAGCTCCACCCCCCTTTCCCCCCAATTCCCCCTCCCAGTACACTTTCCCCTGGCCGCCCCCAAAAAATTCCCCGCCATACCGGGGTCTCACTTGCAAATCTTTCCGGTTAAAATGCCGCTTTTTTCCCCCTAGCTCAAACTCAATCACCTAAAACAGCTTTCCCCCTCCTCCTTTTCCTTTTCCCAAATCATAGTGTAGGAAGCAGCCTTACCACACAGAGCTTCCCACCAAAATTGCATCCTTCCCCTCCCGTCTCCCTCCCAAGGGGCCCTAAGAAAAGGTTTCCCAACCTCCCGTTCCCCTCTCCTGAAGAAGTGCAAATCCGCTTTAGAAGTTGGAAAGGAGGAAGTGGTGGGGCCCTAGGGAAACCCGGGGCCGGGAGGTGGTTTGGGGGAACTCCAAATGGAAAAGCTTTTAAAAAACCCTTTTGGGGGTGATCACAAGCGGTCAGAAGAGTAGGTAGACAGGAGTCCCCGCGCGTTTATGGTTCCGGGGGCTCTTGGAGATTTGTTTAGAAGATTTTAAAGGGGACCTGGCAACAGCAAAAAATTAAAAGCAAACAAGGGGGACAAAAATCCGAAATTTAAAATTCAAGTTTTAGGGAAAAAAAGGTACCCATAGGGTTCCCAAGTCCGCTACTTTTTCACCACCCAAAACCTCAATCTTTCTTTCAACATCTGCAAATGCCAAAAAAAACAAAAGGGGGACCCTTTTCCCCCTGCTATTTGGGGGGGAGAGTCAGGTGAAGACTCTCAGTCCCGTACAGGAACACGAGGGCAGAAGAGGTGAAGGGGAAGAAGGAGTCGGAGAAGGAGAAGGAAAAAAAAGAAAAAAAAGGGAGGGTAAAAAAAGACCTGGAACCCCGAGAAACGCTGGTACTTTGAAGTGGGTGGAAGAAACTGAAAACCCGGGGGAAAAAAGTATCCCCATTCTACCACAAAAAGGAACCCCTTCCCCCTTACAGGGCGTTTACATTTTGTCAAACCCCAAAAGCGTTTTAAGTTTTTGGGAAAAAAAGACACACCTGCTGGGCCCCCCCCAAGTAGTTCCCTTCCCAACACCCCACCGGCCCCAAGGGGAATAAAGACCTTGGGTTTTCCCCTGAAAAGGGGTTCGCCCCTAAAGTTTCAACCCCTCCCACGGGAACAAGCTGAAATAAAACGGTCAGACCCCAATACAAAGGGGGCGATCCCCTTCCCGCAGTTCAAAGTGAGGGGAACCAAAAGGCTGAAAGTTCCAAAATGTCCTTCCCCTGTCCGGATCCCAAGGAAAACCCCCCCCGAAATATTCCAGTCTGCTTCCTCCCACCCTGTTTTTGGGTTAAAAGGGTGATTTACAAAATTACCCCCCTCGTTAACCAAAGGTTTAAAGCCCGGGGGCTCAAAGGGCAAACCCCAATCTACTTCCAAAAAGAACCCGGGGAAACAAAAAAAATCCACCCAATTCCGTCCCCCCCAAATTTAAACCGAAAGGAAACGGGCAGAGCTGGAAAATTTTTTTCCATTGCATCCAGGTCCACCAGCAGTCTCTCCCATCAGTATTCAGATAACCAAAGCTGAAAATGAACAAATTCGGGGGACTACCACAGTGACTAGTAATATTACACTGGTTGGAAAGGAATCAAGTCAAACCAAGGTGACCAACATCTTCCCGACTGTTAAAGTGAGTGAAGTAGAAGAGAAATTGGTGTCCAAATCCACTTATACTTCTCAACCTACTCCAAGTGCAACTGAGAAGAAAACCCAAACAAAACAAAAAACCCGCAAAACCCCAAGCAAAAGGCCAAAGCTCCAACATGGGCCCAAAAACCAAGGGAGGCCATTTGGTTTTCCTTCAGCTTTTAATCAAGTCACTGGCACCGAAACTGGGCCCAAAAAAGCCTTCCCCAAAACCAAACCCCCTGTTTATTAAGCCCTTTTTAAAAGGGCAACAAGACAAGCCAAGGGGGAAAGCCCAAAACCCTCGAAAAACTAGCCCAAGAAAAAGATACCCCCGGAAAAAAGGGGTGACCACCGGCTTTCTTTTGAAAGCAAACATCAGTAAACTTCTGGGGTGATTTTAATCGGAAAAAAGGACCCCCTTTTCTCCAAGCTGTGATAGAGTAAGCATGGTGGACACCACCCAAGTCAAGCTTCCTTCTGCACTATCATATAACAAACTCGGGACTTCAGTAGGCGACCAGACGACCAAAAAATTTTCAGGAAAATTTTTGGCCGTCGACAAAGAAGCAGAGCCCAAAACTTTTACAACGGAAGGGGCAAGCCAAGGAGTAGGGAGTTTACAAAAAGGGTTAGTGGGGGCGAGGGCAATAAACCCCAAAACCCCCCCGGGGAAAAATCTCCAAGTTCCCCCCGACGACACCCCAAAAATCACCATTCCCGCGGCGCCCTAGGGAAAGCGGGTTTTCCCGCCCTTGTTTAGGGGTGAAAGAAATTTGTAAAGCGTGTATGAAGAATTTAAACCCCTCTTGATTTAAAGCGAGAGCAATGAAAAAGGGGGCCTCTGGGCCCCCCACGAAATGGGGCCCTTATTGTCCCTTCCTACAGCCTCGGAGAGAGAGGTGGGGGCTGCACAGGCGTGTATGTGTGTGTCTGTGTGTGTGTCTGTGTATCCGTGTGTTTGTGCTGTGCCTTAATTGTTATTTAGTTGGGGAAAAAAAAAGTTACTGCACATACACACACACTTAAAACCTAGAAACCCAAAAAAAGATCAAAGTGACACCAGCAGGGCTGTCCACGGAATTCCCAAAAGGTGAAAGGCAAAAATCCCCAAAAAACATTGGGGGGACGCCACTTTTGCTCACCAGAAACCGAAACCCCTCGAAATTTAAAGAAGTCAGTTTTGACTTTCCCAAAAGGCCGCCTAGTCTTTAAAAGGTCCCCTTAAAGGGAGGGTTAACAGAGTAACGAAAATGCAGGTTTTTTGCCCCCCCAATCCCCCTCAGACATCACTAGCCCACCTTAAAACCCTTACCCTTTTTCCCGAACCCCAAATTTTGTGCCAAACCTTTTTAATCTAAAAAACATCACCCCCCAGCCCAATTAAATTTATCATGAGCCTGTGGCCAAAGTCCTTTGAGTCCTGCCCAAAGGGTCACCCATTTAAAAATCATAAAAAACATCCCACTATTTCATATGGGAAATATATTTATCTGGGCGGGGACATTTAGAATAAAAATTTTTATATAAATAAAAAATATAATTTTTCTATAGGGGCTCCACTATTTCTATGCAAGAAGATTTATGGTAAATTTAACCTTGTCAGTTCCTGGCTGGCCGCTTTGGTTCACTGTCGGCACTGCGGAGGTTAGTTTGTGAACTATTGTAATTTTTTTTTTTATTTATTTACTTTTGTGTATTTTTTTAATCAATAAAGCTGTGCCCCGATACCCTTATGTCCCAGTTTCCTTTATTCTATACAGAATATATTGAATTTATGGCCTTGCTTTCCCTGCGGGGGCGGGCTTAACAGATGATTGGTCACTTCTAAGCGGGGGTGTGGCCTTTTTGTTAATAAGGATAAGAATTAGGTTAACAAAGGCCTGCTGTTGCAGAGGACATCACCAGGGCACCCCCAAAAACCCAAAATTTAGCTTGGGGGTAACAAAAAAAAATCCCAAGACCCCTTTTCAAAACATTGCATTCTGTGGGGGAAAATCCAACATTGTCAGATTAATTTCAGGTGGTCACTAGGTCACTTGCAACTTTTCTATTCAGATCTTTAGACACATGGGTCTGTCATTTGCTATATTAGTGATGAATGTTTCCCCTCACATATTTTATATTTTAGCAAAGCAGGTGTGGGTTCCCGGGGGTACAAATAAAAAAAAAAATGGGCCCAACTGTACTAAAATTTTCATTTTCCCAATCCTTGGGGGGAAGAAGCCACCAGGGACCTCATGTCTCCCTTTAACTGGTCCAAGTAATTTTTTCCGGGGGAAAAAACTGTAGTTGCCCAGGCCCCCCAAGCAGTAGGGAGGGATTTAAAAAGCAATTTTTGGCCTTCCCCAAAAATACCACTGCAGTGCCCTGGGGCCCCAAATTTTATGAAAATCACACTAGGGCCCAATCCTCCAAACCACCCCCAACAAAACCCCATTTTTTTCAAGTCACTTACTTTTATTTTGGCCCCTGGGAGCCCCAGCCTACAAGACTAATTTCAGGGCAGGAGCCTGTGGCCCCCTTTTCCGCCATGGTTTTGTTTTTGAAATTTTCCCGGGACATACATATACCACCTTTGGGGGGGCCCCTAATTGTGGGGTCCCCGGGGGGGGGGGGAACTGCCCAGTGTGCCAATGGAAAAGATAGAAAAAAGCTCCCGTAGTTGAACAAAATATGGGGAGATGAAGTGACCTTTCAAATTTGGCTAAGTCCCACACAGCAAAAGGAAATTTTCGGTCAGAAAATTTTTTGGGGGAATCAGTATTTTTTAAAATCCTTCGAAAATCCCAAATAAAAACCAAAACCCGCAAAAGAAAATCTGTGGCCCGTAGTCAAAACTGCCGGATTTTTTTAATTTCCATTTTTTAAACCCAAAGGAAAATAGGGGCCTGGTTTTTATCTTTCATTCAATGTACCGGGGGCCCGGCGGAAAAAACTGAAAATCAACTGGGGGTCCCAAAAGCCCCAAATCCATGCCGAAAAACCGTGGTAAGGCAATGTTTAAAAGGGGTTTTTCCAAGAAAATAAAAAATTTACATGGGGGGCTTGCAAATTAAATTTAAAAAAACATTTTCACCATTCATTATTAATTAAAAAACCGGACCGTTTTGTCTTAGGGTGCTCCTTTTGTGAAAACCCTTTTTTTTACAGCTCGTCTCCTAGGGGGTACGACCCCGGGGTGAGAGCTCCTCAGGGCCTGGCCCACAAAACCAGGGAAACACCTTTTTTCCTTTTCAGGCAGCTTTCTGATGTTTTCAAAACCACCCCCGGGGGGCGCATCTACTTTTCCCGTCCTCCCTACAATCCCTTAAATAAATTTGTCAAACAGTGGGAAAAAAAAAAAAAAGCTAAAGAGGAAAAAAAAAAAAAAAAACACAGGGGTTTTTTTCCGCAAAAGGGGTTTGAACACCAATTTACCCTTGTGCTCTGGGGGAAAAAAGTTTCCTTTTTCAAACTACATGACAATGCTTTTCATAAGGCCAAAAAATTTTTTTTTTTTCTCAGAGAGGAAAGGGCCCCCGGGGATGTCAACCCTGGTGCCTAATGATATCAAATTTAAACATATCACCAACCCCCCCTTCTGAGCACACAAGCTAAAAAGCTGATGCAGGGGGTAGGAAAAAGATCGTGGGGAAAACCCCTTTTAACATCCCCCCAAATTTTTTTTAAATTTTTAAATTTTAACCCAATTTTCTGGGAGACCCAGCCTTAGGCTCCATGGGGGGACCCTGTTTTGTTTTGGGGCTGAAAAGACACCAGAAAACTGGGGGCAAACCCCCCCTACATCCATGGGTTTCCCATGGGAGCATAAGCCCTGTGCACTCCAAAGTATGAAAAGGGGGGCCCCACCCCTAATAAACAGGCGCATTAAAAAGGGGCACCCACGGGGAAATTTTGTAATGGGCGGGCCCGAGATAATTTTTCATGCTTGGGGCGGGGCGGGAAAATACAACCGTACAAAGTACAGGGTTTTAAACTTCAAATACGAACAGATCCAGGCGGGATTCCGCTGGAACAGGTTTGAAACCCCCTTTTTAAAAAGTGGTTTTCCTGAGGGCCCGAAGGGGTCGCTTTGTAGGGTAGAAAAGTGCTAAAATCCCCCATGACCCGCAGTTTGAAACAAGTTTTTCTAGATTCCCGGGCGCAAATTTTAAAAGCTCAAATGGGGGGGCCCAAAAAAAATTTGGGTGCCTTGGGGGGCCCCCAAAAAAAAATCATGTTTACCCAAAGAAGACATGGTCCCCAAAATTCTTTCAGCTTCTGTTTCCTTTTAACCCCTTACCGCCTAGACGTATGAGTAACGTCAAAAGCGCCGTTTAAACGGCCTTTTGAAACGGGGTCGCCCGCGATAAAATAATAAAAAAATTTTCGAATTTATGGTATCTCCCCCCCCAAAAAAAAACCCAAAAATTTAGATTTTTAAAAAAAATAATATAATTTAGCCCGTACGCCCGAAAAACCGGGAAAGAAAAAAAAATTCCCCAAAAAGCCAAAAATTTCGGGTTTTTTGGGGCAATTTTTACGTACAAAAAAATTGGGGGTAAAAGGGAATCAAAAAAGGCGCACCATTTCAAAGTGCTAGCATTAAAAAGTACAAATCTGCCCGCAAAAAATGCCGCCTCACTAATGTCCGTAGGTGTTAGTACAAAAAAGTTATTAGTCGCACAAAATGGCGCCGCAGCGCAAATTTCAAGAATAGAAAATGTTTGGAATTTTTTTTACGGTACCAAAACATAACGGAAACCCTACATGTTTGGTATTACCGGATGCGTAACAACCTGTAGAATACAGATAACACATCATTTGTCCCGCAAAATAAAAGCCCTCATATGTCTATGTAGGTGGAAAAATAAAAAAGTTATGGCTTTCAGAATGCAAAGAGCAAAAAAAGTTTAGAGCCATATTATTATGACCATCCGTCAGGAAGAGGTTAAAACCCTTATAGACCAGTGTACAATCCATAGTTGGTTATCAAGCGTCTGATATCACTCCTGATGTTGTGTTTACAGAAAGGTCCATTTCGTATTCTATGCAGAATGTTTCACCTGCTGGGCTAGTGTGCGGTACCAAAGTCTTTTCCCAGGTGGTCCAGTGTATGGTACAAAAGTCATATCCTAATCCACACTGTTCTTAGTGAAGACCGGTCCCTGTCCTTGGTAGCCTTCAACCCTTTCTTTTTCTGGTGGACTCCTTGGCATAATAAATGACCTATTTCCCATGTATGAAGCTAAGATAAGCTACACAATGGAGCCGACTGTGCAATTCAACAGCTTGGTGATTCCTCTGAAGAGACTGGAAACTGTAGAGATGATTTTACAGTGTAAAAGACTAAAATTTCCTCCAACCTGGACCAATGCAAACATGAATTAAGCTCAAAGGTTGTACCAATATGAAGTATAATGACTCTCCAATAATTACCATATAAAGATTTTTATTCCAAAAAATACATTATAAATACAAAAAATACATCTATCACAACTCAAACAACCTGAAAAACATTTAATATACACAAAATACCCCCCAATACAAGTAGTGGTGAAACTACCCTCACACACAGTTAACAACCCGTAAAATGGAACGATGCATAATAAATATACACCTAACAGATCAAGTGATCAAAAATACAAAAATGCACCAAACCCCCCAAAATTTATGATAAAAATATAAAAACCTATATTTCAATTCATTATCAAAGTGGTGGATATGTCACCAAGGAGGGTATTAGCCTCAAAGGTTGTTCCTATAGAGGGTGAATCATCTAGTATCGAACATCCCGGGACCCATATCCCTAAGCAAATGGCAGGTGGAGGGGCTAATGTCGGCTCTCCAGCTGTTGGGAAACTACAACTCCCATCATGCATTTATGTAATCTATATCAGTGGGCATGATGGGAGATGTAGTTTCCTAACAGCTGGAGAGCCGATGTTGCAGACTCCTGAGCTACAGCTATTGTCCCTGTGCCCTGGTGCTTCACGGGCCCTAAAGTTTTTTCTGACACATAAGAAAACACCAGTATTATACAAGGTTGTGAACTAGATTACAAATTTCGTATTGGGTTAAGGACAGATTGTTAGTAAATGATATGTTATAATGTCAGGATGGGGTATATGGATCGGGCTCAGAAGGTAGCGGCTGTTTTGTACAGCTGGCATCCACCTACAACAGCTGCAATCATGGATAATGGCGATCAGAACTGGGACAAGGTATCCTGGTGCCCTAGGCAACTAAGTTACACAGCCCAGCTCCAATAGAAAATTCAGCCCACTCTATGCATCCTCGTGCCCCCTTGCGGCCTGGGATGAAGTGCTGCCCTAGGCGGATAACTACCTTCACCTACCAGTGGTCTCAGCCCTGACTCCGATTCCCATTATGTAACCACTTAGATGTTGCAGTCAATGCCAAACTTGGCATGTAAGTTCTTCCCTAAGGCCTGTATTGAAATATTTAGGGTGCCGAGCAATTGACATTGCAATAGGATTTTATTGAAGGGTAGTCATTCTAGTACTCCTGTAGGATAGTGGACACATCACAATACACTGCAATACAGAAGTTTTGCAGTGTATTGCACTAGTGATCATGTTACCTAGCCTTCAAGTATCATAATGGGACTTTTGCCACGATGTAATGTTGACGTGGGATCCTCCAAAATGGGGATTTAATCACTTTTCTAAATATATGTGATTACAAAAATTGTCTGAGAGAGCTACAGGCTGCCTTACCTGCCCTTAGTTACTTAAAAGCTTCTATTAGATACGACCTGACAAGAGCTGCTGGCCGGGCTTGCGCAGAGCACACTTCTTATCTGATGAAAGGGAGTTGAAGAAGCTTTCAAGGCACCGGGTAGAAATATGTTGTGTTTTGTATACAGAATCCACTAGTTGTAGTGTGATTATCTGAGTAGATTCATGCTTTATCTGATGACAGGGAACATGAAGAAGCTTTCAAGGCACATGGTAGAAATATGTTGTCTTTTGTATACAGAATCCACTAGTTGTATGTGATTTATCTAGTAGATTCTTGCTTTATCTGATGACAAGGGAACATGAAGAAGCTTTCAAGGCACTTGGTAGAAAAAGTTGTCTTTTGTATACAGAATCCACTAGTTGTAGTGTGATTATTGAGTAGATCCATGCTTTTCTGATGACAGGGAACAGAAAAGCTTTCAAGCTGCGGGAGAAAAGGATTTTGTTTTTTTGTATTCAGAATCCACTAGTTGTAGTTTGATTATTTGAGTGAACATCACACGATCCCTTATGCAGGCTCTGTGCTCTGGCTGTGTCTCTAGCTCTCTCAGCTCAGCGTGGCTTGTTTACATTTGATTCTTAGCAGATAAGGCCCGTCCTGGCAAAACCCCTTTAAACAGTGGATACATCACAATACACTGCAATACAGAAGTTTTGCAGGGTATTGCACTAGTGATCATGTTACCTAGCCTTCAAGTATCATAATGGGACTTAAACAGTGGATACATCACAATACACTGCAATACAGAAATGTTGCAGTGTATTATACTAGTGATCATGTTACTTAGCATATTGGGACTTACATATATTTGAAAAAAATGAAAGAAGACACAGGTATTTTTAATTCATAAAAACACACAGAATAAAGGTGATGTCATTTACACTGCGCAGTGAATACTGTACAAAAAAAAATTAAACCCAAAGGCAATGGCGGAATTAGCAGGGTTTTTTTTGTTTTGTTTATTTGAAAATTTTTACTCCATATTTTTTTATGTTTCTCTGTTCTATAGTACGTTAAAAACTTTATCAACATCCCAATCAGTAAAGAACAAAACTCGTCACATTAGAAAATGTCAATGGCTCAAGGTAGGCCAAAATTCACTGTGTCAGGAGGGGGTAAATCCATGTGGTTTAGGAAAACATCTGATCCTGTTTCAGTGACACCCACAGGCACAGGTTTATAGGGAGTGATAAATACCCTGTCGGATGGTGTGAAGGTCCAGGGTCCCATCAGATAAGTGGACAGACCTCATGATTCACCAATGACCCAGAAATCGTGCACACTGTCCAGCAGATGGCAGCATTGCATAGTGTCTGTATGTCCACAAGTGTTTAAAAAAGAAAAGGGG
>JAODAL010063315.1:0-19306 GCA_025379985.1 Phyllomedusa bahiana
CCAAAAAAATTCGCTGGGGAAAAAATCAGTTCTTAGAAAGGGGCTTTCAACCCCCACCCGCCCCTTTCCCCTGTCAGAAACATTTAGAGGAGTTTTGGTTTCCCAAAGGGGCCCGGCGCTCGGTCTTATTTAGTGGGGGGAAGGTCACAGAACCCCGCCGGCCCTCTGATTGGCTTAAATTCTCTGCCATTTCATGCAGGCTACCCCTTCTTTCCCCCCCCCAAGATTTGTTTTGCCCCATGTAACGCCATTTGTCGCAGCCTTTTTATAAATTTGAAAACCCCAAAACCTTTCGTTCCCCCCGAATCCCCCCAAAGTTCGATTTCTTTAAGGGAACCGAATTTTTCCTGAAATTCTAAAGGGAATTTCCCCATTTCTTTTTAGAATCGATTCGCCCATTTTCTGGGAAGTTTGGAGGATTTTCCCCCCTTGGGACACACGCACCCCATTGGGTTTCTTAATATCAGCAAGATATTCAATCATATGGGGGAAAATGCTAAGTACCCGCTGAAGCTGGGTGTTTTTGTACATTTGGGTTTAAATTGTTTGTTTAGGTGTTGTTTCTTTTGTAGTTTTTTAAAAAAACCCTTTTTTTTTTTCCCTGTTTTTTTTTAGATTTTTAAAGGGGTTTTAAAAATAAGGGTTTGTTTTTTCCCTGGGGTTTTTAAAAACTTGGGGGGCAGCGCTATATTTTGCCCCATGAGGAAGGGCACGGGGACCCGAAACGCGGTCTGTCTCCCTCTCAGCGGGCGCTTATTGGGGACGCTCCCGGGATGTTTGTTTTTGGGACAAAGGGAAATTTTTAAAATGAGAAAATTTAAAAGATACAATTTTTTTAATGCTTTTCCCATCCCGCTTGGATATAAATTTCTTTTGCACCAGCAGCGCTGGCCATTTTCAACTTTTGTGCTTGGATTGAAAGAAAGGTTTTCCCTTTCCCGGGCCCCTTTGGGGGCAGCAAAAAAAAGCATACCTCAGACTTCAGGTGAGCCGTTTCTTCCATTAATTGGTGAAATTTTTTGAAATATGTTTTCCATTAACAGTTTCCTCCTTTTTCCCCTAGATACCCCCTTTTTTTTTGGGCTGCTCAGCCCCAAAAAGGTTTCACTATAGCTACAGCCTTTTTGATCTACCCGGATAGGTCCCAGTGCTGGTCGCTATGGGCCAAAGGGCCGGGAAAAGGGCTTTTTGGGTCCCCTTTAGGCGAGTCCCAGCCAATGGTCCCCCCCCCCCCCCCCCCCCACCCCCCGCCCCTAAAAAAAATTACCCCCCCACCCCTAATTCCTTAAACCCTTTGCCCCAGGTCCTGCCCTTTAAAATTTTTTTTGCAAAATTCCACATAGCCCCCGCCCAATCCCCTCAGCAGTCCCCTTGGCACAATAAAAACCGGGCCCTGACAAATTTGCTTTTTCAAAATCGTTTCCCCCGTAGGGGGACAGTTAAAAACCCCTAAAAAACAGTAATAAAAAAATCCCCGGGATACATGGAGAAATTTTCCCGAAACAAATGATTTTTAAATAAAAAAATTTCCCTAAAAAACCAAGACTCAAAAACTACTAAAATTTAAAGGCTCAAATAATCCTGCCAGGCCCCGGGCCCAAAACGAAACCCCACATGTAAATATAGCTGTCACGGGTTTATGTTAATTTCCCCCGCTTTTACAGGGGCCCGATGGGTGGTAGATACTAGTTGTTGTAGGCTCTGCAGACATATAAGTGATTACACTGCTTTTTGTAACTCCCCGGAGACTTTCTTTTTGATCAGGTCTTTTCATTTCCCTTTTCTTCCCCAAACCCGGTTCACACCTTCATCCCAAATTTTCTCGCGGGCCCAAAAGGACTCGCCCCTGGGATTTGGCCCACAAATATTTTTTGAACCCCTCCCCTTTCCAGTAACCCCTTTAAAATTTTTTGGTTTTATAAGCCCCCTTAGTCAGACAGGAAATTTTGATATCCCCTTTCTCGTCGGGGCGGGGTATTTAGTTTTTTTTGTCCCCTTAAAAGGCAGGATTTTAGCTGGGGGGTCAGCAAATATATAGCTAGGGGCTAGGCAAATATATAGCGGGGGGGCCACAGGCAGGATTTTGGGGGGCCCACAGGAGGCGTCGGGGGCCACAGGCGGGCCCGAAAGGGGGCCCCAAACAGGCAGGGGAGGGGCCCCCCACGGCAGGCGTACGGGGGCACCAGGAAAGGCGTAGGGGCGGGCACCAGGCGGGGAAATATGGGGGTCACAAGCGCCGAAAGGGGGCTCGGCGGGGCGTAGGGGACCACAGGCGGCGGGGCGTAGGGGGGGAACCCACGGCAGGAAGGGTACGGGGCCCCACAGGCGGGCAGGCGTAGGGGGACCACAGGCAGGATACGGGGGCCCAGGCGGGGCTTTAGGGGGCCACAGGGGGGGTTTTTTTTAACGGGGGAAACAGGAAAGGCGTTTAGGGGGACCACGGGCAGGAATTATAGGGGCCCCAGGCAGGCATTTTGGGGCACCAGGAAAGGCATTATAGGGGGCCCCAAGGCGGCATTATAGGGGGCGCGGGCGGAAATTATAGGGGGGCCGCGGCAGGCTTTTATAGGGAGCCGCAGGCGGGGGCATTATAGGGGGCCGAGGCAGGCATTTTTTGGGGCCCGCAGGCGGATATAGGGGGCCACGGGGAAGGCGGGTATGGGGGCCAAGGGGGGAATAGGGGGCCAAAAGGGGGCCCATTAAAAAAAAAAACATTAATTTTTAACCAATTCCCCGGGCGCGCGCTCCCCCTTCTTTTTCCTCTTCAGCCGCGTGTTTCCTCCGGGTCCTGGGCGATGGCCTATGCCCGCGCTGGCGCCCGAGGAGGGGGGCCCCGTCGCGATGAAAATCACGTCTTTTGCGACGTCCCGGGCTGAGGCCCCGGGGGGCCGCGGGGGGGTCCTCAGCGATGTGAGGACCCGACGGCCTCGCGGGTGTGGGCCCCCTGGGGGCTCACCGGGGATCCAGGATTTTTCCGGGGAGGGGGCCCGGGCCACGTCTGCGGGGCGGGGGGTGCGTTTTACTTCGGGCCCCGCGGGAAGCGGGGTCACAGAGACCCCCGGCCCCTTCGGGCCCCCGGGGCCAAGCGGCCTGGACCCCGGGGCGAGGGTCGGGGCCCGGGCGGCCCCCCTTAGGGTTTGGCTGAGGTAGGCGCCTAGGCGGTGCCTACCTTGGCCAAACCCGGGTCGCCCGGGGCCCTGGCTATGTTTACGGGACCGGTTTCCCTTAATGCAGCTAGTAGAATTCAGTAAAAAAGCCCCGGGAATTCAAAATGAAACAAAAAAAAAGGGGACTGGGGTAAGATGGGGGAATGAACGTAGTGAGAAAACCCCTTTTTAAAGAAAACCCTGCAAAAAATTGGGGTTTTTGGGGCATCGGGAAAACCCAAAATTTTTTTATCTTTTTCTAGTTTTTGGACCATAACTTGAACCCAAAAAATTTTGGGGTTAGAGTAATTTTTTTTGGGGTTTTAAAAACAAGCAGCCCCGGGCGGCCCCCTAAAAAGGGGGAAAATAAAATGTATCCTCCCCTTTCTCCGATTCCTGCTTTATTTCCAGTTTTCCCGGTTTTCATTCTTGTACTTCCGAATGGGGACATCACCAATGCAGCCACTGATTGTGCCCCTCATTTGCATCACTGTTTGGAAATGAGCAGCTCTTTAACCTGACTCTCTGCAATGCTTCCGGGTCCACTGGTGTCATCACTCCACCCTCACTCCCGAACTAATGTGCCGTGGGACCGAAAGTGACATTAGCGCGAAAGTGACATCGGAGCAATGACGCAAAAAGGACCCGAAAAGCAACAGAGAAAATTAAAAACCAAAAAAATTCCTTTAGAACCATAAATGAATTTTAAGGGGGTTAGGGCCTTTTCAAAACGCATGCTTTTAAAGTTAAATTTTTTACAGGGATTCGAGTTTTAAAAAAATTAAAATTTCCCCTGTAAAAGCATCTCCTAGACTTAAAATTTAAAAACCAAAATTGTAGTCCCCACAAAAGTTTTTTTTTTGCTAAAAACTTGGAACATGTTAATTCTTTCCACCGGATCTGCAGTAAAAAAAAAAATGCATCCCAAACATTTCTGTCGGTTCCGCATCCAAAACCTCACAAAGGAGTGTGGGAGAGCCAAGGTGCCAGGAGTTATAGTAAATGGGGTGTGACTTATGCTCCAAGTCAAGCCCAACAATGGCCTCCATTCTTAAAAGGGTTTTCTCAGCATGCCGTTTCACGGAGTTATAGCAGTTTTGCGCTTGGAAGCAGTTATTCTGACAGTGCAGGAGATTGTTATCTCTAAGGCTATGTCTACACTGCGCTGCTTTACAATCGTATCTTCGGCGCTTTTAGTTTTTTAAAAGCGCCGAAGATACGATTGTCCCTGCAACCCCATAGATGGCAATAGAAAAGACGAGCTGTAGTCTCCACAGTTGAAAGCCAATCTCTGTAGTGAGAAAACCCTTTTTTTAAACCAGTGTGTTTTTAATTTGGGGGCCTTGTCTGTCTTAAAATAAAAGCATCAAAAAACTGACAACCCCTTTAAACAATCCACAAGACAGATCTGCACCAAACCAGATAGATTTGCCTGAGGACTATACCAAGAAACAACCCGCTGCAGGATAAAAAGACGATTTTGTTGTGGATTTATTGCAGATTTTTACTTTTTCATGGGATTTCTGCCATAGATCTGCTTTTGGTTTTTTACCAATGTTAATAATGTGGCTAATCCCTTTGGTGTTTTTTTTTGTGAAATCCAAAAGATTTTAAAACATATTTACCCAAAACTATGCGCAAATTTTTCCCTAGAAAAGGGGAAAACCCCCCAAAAACATGGGATAGGGGGTTTGGGGTTTTTGGATTTAGTGTGGGTTTCTGTACAGGAAAAACCCGTGTCAAACTGAATTTTGTAAAAGGGGAAATTTGAACTTTAATGGGGAAATAAACAGGAAAAAAATCAATGTCATTCCTCATTTCGCAAAATCTCTTTCCCCTGCATTGCAGAAGTAAACATGTACTGTAACCGGGGGAGGGAATTTCCCGCCCCCCCCCCCGGCCCAAAAGCCTGCGCTCCAAATTTTTTTTTTTTTAAAGGGGGAAAATCCCACTTGAAAGCTTTTTGGTTGGGCCCCAGGATGCGCCAAAAAATTTTCTTTTTGGCAGGGGTTACATCTGAGATGGATGAGGGTCCTCTGTTTGGCACTTTAAAATAGAGATGATGGGCGCATCTCCATTTTTAGTTTCAAAGGGGTTTTTAAAAAGCTCCTAAGTTTTTTAAAAATTTTAAAAAAAACTACTTTTGGAGAGAGCTAAAACCCCAAAGGGAGGCCTGCTTCTGGATTGCTCAACAGAGGAGCAGAGAACAACCATCTTCCAGATAGGTCGGTCCTCCAGCTATCAGATATTAATGGCATTTTTCGGTTTTTAAAATTTTTAAATGGTCAGATCGTGATTACCCCATTCAAGTATAATTGTTTTTGCGTTGGTCAAAGTTTGGGGGCCAGACCCGGAAAAGGTTTCAATCCCCGCACTTTTTTGGTTACTACTGTTTGTTTTTTAAGATGGACCCTTTTTTATTAACTAAAACCAGGGGGTGTCAAATAATTTTAACCCTGGGCCCCCAACAGCCTTGTTGTTGCCATTGGAGGGTGGCCAGATACCTTGGTAGGGCTGTCAGAGCTGTGCCACTGCCCGCGAGTTGCACACCAGTTATGTCTATGCTCTCGGGCACCAGAGAAAATTGTAGTGGGCCAGATTCGACACTCAGACCTCGAGTTTAACACTTGTAAGCTCTTGCGAACAGGGGGCCGCAAACATCTTGTTTGATCTGTCCATAGCTTTTTTTTTACCATGTAATATTTGTTTTTGTCTGTACTTAAACCTTGCTATGAGTAAGGATGTTACATTACCCGAAACGCGTCAGTTGTGACTTGCCTTATGATGATGCTGGACTTTTAATCGTCTTCAATAATGCCTTTAAAGGGGTTGTCTCGCTACAAAGAATATCTTTAAAAATATATGGAACACAAAATAAAGACATTTTCCAAATATATTGCTTTGTTCCTCTGTTTTCCCTAAGGAGATACAAGTGAATTTGTGACCTCCCTGGCTATTTCAGTTCCCTCAGTAACTGACCTGTAAACAATTCTCCCCCTGCTGTTTGTTCAATGAGATAACAGTGAGTGACCTCATCACACAAGTCTGGGCAGTGTCCTGTGCTGCTCAGCAGTAAAAAGCTTGATTTATGTAAAATAAACAGAACTGTAATTAGGGCTTTTGTTTTGGGATCAGATAAGAAGTCCTGTTAGTAGTTTGAGAAGCTAATCTGATCTAATTAGCATCTGAAAGCACAGCAGGGCAAGGAGCTGTACAAGCATGGAGCTTATGCAAATGAGTCAGTCTGAACCATGCATTCTCTGAAACTCTGAAGGGAGACAACTCCTTTAAGATTTTATGGCTGGGAACGCACTGTCTTATTGCAGTATTGGACTTCAGTTTTACATAAAGGGGTTTTTTTTGCTACAAAGCTCATATCTCAGATTATGGGGACAGTAAAAATAAGCACTTTTGTAATTGGTTTGCATTACCTAAGTCACTTAGTATAGCAGATATGAGCTTTTCTGTGCATCAATAGCTATATTTTGCAGCTGCTAGTTGGGACAAGCCCCATTTTCTGTGATTGGCTGGCTGACATTTCATTCAGCCTGTTGAGACACGCCCCCGTTCAGATTACGACCCCCCCTGGACACGCCCCCTGCAAACTCTGTTTTTACTCCCCTCTGAGCTGTTAAAACCACAAGTAAAACCAGCTATCTGAGTGTGCTGCTGGCTGCCAGGACTCCTGACAGTAGAGACACGCCTCCTGACAGGAGAGACACGCCCCTGGATTTCAAATTCAATCTCACAAAATTAGCTGAAGAGCACAAACCCTTCAAACGATAAAACCCCTTTAAACCTTCTACATTGTAAAGTGCTGCGAATGTGAATATGTTGACACTACAACAATACAGAGAATTATTATTCTAGGTGCCCCAACACGTCCCACACATTTCTATGTCGGTTTCACATCCAAAGCCCCATAGAAATTAAAAGGACTCGTTTTCTGACTGTAAATCCGCCGGAAAGAAAATGACCTCAAAATCCACAAAAAATACTAGTTGAAGACCACGTTGTCCGACACGGTTTGCAACTGTAGAATCCGACGAGTAAGCTGACATTGTTGTGTGGATGTACCCAAATGCTTGAAGGATGGCTCAAGATCTGCATGACTATGATAAGGGTCCAATAAGAAGAATACATATGTATGGGTAAACAAGGTTCAAGAAGAGTGATATACAGATACTTGAATGTGGCCGCAAAAAACTTATAAGGCTTTGTTCACACCAGCATTGGAGGATCTGCTCAGAGCCTCCATCATAGATTTATAGGAAGAATAGGGCAACATGCAGTGCTATTCTTCCCACTAAAACTATGGACTCCACAATGAAACTCAATGGGTCAGGTCCCATTCCCATCTGTACTGAAACGAACCAAACAGATTATTTTTATCTTCTGCTTTTATGATAAAACAGCAAAACAAAATTGACAAAGCAGGTGTGAACTAAGCCTGAAAAAGCAGCACAGTGTTGGTGTTGTTCTAAATATTCTATTGGTCAATGAGCCTAGAAGCATATTGGGTCGTCTAAGGTGAAGAAATGAGTGAGCTTATGTGACTGGATTATTACATACAACATTTTTGGATTAAAAAATGTGCTGTGGTTTCTTCTATTTTCGGCTGAAGAACACCAATGATCTTTGGACAGTTTTGGAAGGCACGAGAACAATTAAACATTCACATACGGTAATCTAGACGCATTTACTTAAACACCAAAGAATTTAAGGACTCTGACATCTTCATAGCAGATGGGCACAAATGATACATTCATGAATAAAAACAGAGCCACTAATATAATAGAGTACACTTTAAAATTCCTCCAAACACCATAGAGCACTATAATATATACTAGTGTGTATGGTGGGCACCCAATGGTGTCCAAAGCTTCCATACCCTGCTATCCTTCATCAAAACATAGCTTGGTGTCCATAGTTTCCATACACCGCCATCCTTCATCAAAACATAGTTTGGTGTCCATAGCTTCTATACACTGCCATCCTTTCATCAAAACATAGATTGGTGTCCATAGCTTCTATACACTGCCATCCTTTCATCAAAACATAGATTGGTGTCCATAGCTTCTATACATCTGCCCATCCTTTTTCCTTTCTCAAAACATAGCTTGGGTGTCCATACTGCTTTCATACACTGCCATCCTTTCATCAAAACATAGCTTGGTGTCCAAAGCTTCCATACACTGCCATCCATCAAAACATAGCTTGGTGTCCAAAGCTTCCATACACCGCCATTCATCAAAACATTGCTTGGTGTCCAAAGCCTCCATACCCTGCCATCCTTTCATCAAAACATAGCTTGTTGTCCACAGCTTCCATACCCTGCCATCCCTTCATCAAAACATAGCTTGGTGTCCATAGCTCTTCCATACCCTGCCATCCCTTCATCAAAACATAGATTGGTGTCCAACTTAAGCTTCTATAACCCTGCTATCCTAAAAACATCGAAAAACATAGCTTGGTGTCCATAGTTTCCATACACCGCCATCCTTCATCAAAACTTAGCTTGGTGTCCATAGCTTCCAAACCCTGCCATCCCTTCATCAAAACATAGCTTGGTGTCCATAGCTTCCATACCCTGCCATCCCTTCATCAAAACATAGATTGGTGTCCATAGCTTCTATACCCTGCTATCCTTCATCAAAACATAGCTTGGTGTCCATAGCTTCCATACCCTGCCATCCCTTCATCAAAACATAGCTTGGTGTTTCTCCATACAGCTTCCTATCAACCGCTATTGCCATCCCTTCATCAAAACATAGCTTGGTGTCCATAACTTCCATACACCGCCATCCCTTCATCAAAACATAGTTTGTTACCAAGTGAAGAGAATCTAACCAATCTGACTTGTATGGAAAAATCTGTCAGAAAACCCAGTTATAAGAGCAAGGACATTAGTTTTGTGAAAGGAGTTTGGTCACTAATAAGATTAGCTTTCAACATGAAGGGACAGGTAAATAAAGACTTTTTGTAAATACCTTGATCAACAGATTTTACTTTAGTTATGAAATAAGAGCGTTTATTATGTGCTTTGAGGGCACACAGGTTTGTATGGTAATCTGCATACCAGACTATACTCTTATCCGATTTGAGCAGACAGCAGAGTGACGTCACCCCAGGAACGGACTGACAGGATGAGCTCTGAAGAAAAATGAATGGACTCTAAGGCGTCATTCACACGACAAGGGTATTCAGTCACTCTTTGGGTTTGAAAACCATCTGAAAAACGACTGTCAACCATCCCTGTAGACGTCAACAGAAAATCCGGCCAGTAGTCTATAGTGCACGGTTTTTCTACTGGATGGATTTTCACACCGCTGGAGTTGAGAAAAACTTATGCCCGAAACGTTTTGTGTGGATGTACTCGATCAAGATTAGCATCTGTTTAACATAAAGGCATTGTATTCAGACCTAACAGCACACATTCCTTATGTTTAGTGAAGATACTCTCCTGCACAGTCAGAATGAATATGCTAATCACTGCTAAAGAACCACCCACAGCCTGAGTGGAAAGCTGTTTATGACTTACGAAAACACCATGGTGAGAAAACCCTTTTAAAAGGAAGAAGCCAATGGAGAGAAAGTATTTTCTAAATAATATCTCATAGTTTGGCACTTTTGTAATGTACATTAAATTATCTGCTGTCTACTTCCTGCAGTTCTACATGGGCTGTTTGATGACAGCAAGCTTAGAAGTTCTGTGTGAGTGTTTACACAGGAAAGAGCTCTGTGTGGAGCCCAGGAGATCACACGAGCAAAGGGATTTAGCTTTTTCAGGGAGGCCTTTGAAGCCTCACCGCTTTAGTCTTGCCTCCAAAAGCTTTTAATATATGGGGAGAAACATGGTGTGCACTCATACTGAAAGAGAGGAAGATAGACAGCACAGCAAGGGATCTTGGGAATCGTAGTTTTCTAGGTCAAAGGGAGGCCACAGAAAAAAAGGACAAATTAACACAGAAAACCTCACAGTGTGAGCATTTGCAATTTTTTTTCTTGGTAGACAACCCTTTTGAGAAGATGATCTGTCCACATGACATATAGGCTTATTTTGGGGATATCCTTTAGAAGCTGTTCTACACATGGACAGTGTCTATGCTTTGTGTTTTTTGTTGAGATTTAATAGAAGCCCTGCATTTTATCCAACATATCCAAGATTTCTAGCACTGCACAGTAACGGTAATCAATAATGACAGACCTTCAGGGAAGATCTGGTGCTGTGACATCAACAGCTAAAATAGATGTACTCTGGCAGGGACTGTGCTTGTTGCTACCCTTGCCCTCGATGCTCAGATTCTACTACAGTATGCAAATGGCCTAGATGTCCTAGAAAATCCTACTGCTCAGCGTTATAGGTGGCTCTTATATTTACTATGTGTGTTCCAGTACATTGACTATACTATCCTCATTTATACATGGCTTCTGATACACAACCTGCAAGTGAATTAAGAGTACATAAACCATCTCTAGAGGGATATTGTTGGCTGGAACCAATTTAAGGTTCTCCTGAAGACCCTGGAAATGGTCTTTTGAGGACCCTAAAGGATACCACGCAGCCTTTGTAATGGCCTGACCCAAATCAGAAGCACAACAATGGGACGTCATCTATTTTCATCAACCGAAGAGAGTTTAAATGGAGTCGTGTGCCCCGTGGGGATGCATGTCAATCATGGGAGAGGCAAAATGTTTAAAATTACAACAATATGGTGTTAAAGGCAGAGACTTATCTTAAAGGGGCGCTTCCATCTCAGACATTCATCGTAAAGCTATGCCATAAATGTCTGGTAGCTTTAGGAACTGCACCTAGTTTGAGAACAGGCCTTCCAAAGCCTCTGTTCAGACCAGAGTGGTGCTTGCATGCCACACGCTCCTCTCCATTCTGTTCTCTTCTTTGGACACGTTAGGAGGCCTATTTTAAAGATCGCTATTGGTTACCCGTCCTGGGACCATTCTAGCGATATGCCATAAATGTCTGAGATGGGAACACCCTTATGAGGCCCCTTCACAATTATAGTTTTTTGGCCAAAAAAAAAGGTATTTTTTCATGAAGTTTTTGTAGCTTTTTTTTTTTTTTTTTTTTTGAAGGAAAAAAAAAAAAAAAAGTCTGAATCTGCATTTGATTAATTTTTCTTCTGGTGCATCTTTTCCACCAGAAAAGCATGATCTGCAATGTGGAAGAAAGTCATGTGAAAAAAAGGAACATATATGCAACAATGGAGGCCTGTGGGAAGGCCAAAACCACAAATTGCTTAGAAAAACACTACACAAACAGCATGCTGCGTACTGAAAGACAACAGCAATGCCCGTAGGGTGCATTATATTTGCCTATTTATTTCCAACTTACATCTGCCTGAAGCTTTTTTTGGGAAAAAAGCTTAATAAAACAAATGTATTTTTGCAAAAAGTCTTTGAGACTGAAAAGTGGCGACACAATATTCTACAAAAACGTATACACTAATTATCCTACCACAAGTCATGTGGCCACTTGATGGAACTGCAGAATGGCTTGATTGTTTCTGACCACCACAGAACTTACTCAACCCTACTTCAACTGACTACATGTCTAGGGAGAAGTCATACCGCCTGAAGAACGTACACAGTTGGTGCTCTGTAAGATGAAAGATCTGACAACCCCGGAGGACAGGCTGACATTCTGAGGGAACGTAGCAGAGCACATAAAGCTACTATATTTAGGAAGGTTGCATATTTTTATAGAGGTGGTAAGAGTTCAGCATAAATTCCACCTGCAGTACTGCTGCACATCTATCATTAAAAACGCCTGCAGCAAAACCAAAGAAAAAAACCTTCTCCAGTATCACATTCAAGCCAGGAGGTGAATATATGACGTCCTTGTCACACTTTGGCTCTGTGGCCTGACCTGCTGCACCATTTGCCTGCCGTGCCAAGATAGTGGAGTCCACACCAACAGGCCTGTAATGCTTGAATGTAGCATTTTTGCCCTACTGGTGGTCCTCATGAAGCTGATGTGCAGGCAGGGCCCAAAGGGAACACAAGTATATAGAATATATTACCTTCCCCAATTTAATGACAGTGTTTCATGGTATTCTGAAGTATAACAAGAACGGAGTGTAAAATATGATGTGAATGGCCCCTAATCTTATAACGATAGTGCAGCAAGAGACTCAAGGCCACATGTGGTTGGCCAAGTCATCTCATGTAGCCTGAGAGAGCTCAGACATAGAGAAAAGAAATGGACAAGCTCCAAACGCAGAATGACCCACTCTCACTTTCTAAGGAAAGTGCTTAGCAAAGGCGGTTGTACCAGCACAGGGAGTGGCTACCATTATGAATTCAAAGCTCCACCGGGTCCACGCTGCTCAAATCAGCAAAACCAAGTAGTGGCAGCACTACCCAAGCACTCTAGCCACCCTTGAATGGCCCATTGAGAGAAACCATAATGTTGATGTGGCCCTCAGTGAGAATGAGTTCGACACCCCTGATGCACAGCCTTCAATACATGGCTATATTTTTAGTATATGTTTTCACCATGTGAAGATTATTTTTGGAAACTTAAATCAAAGACAGTTCTGTATATGTATGTCATTGGCCAAAAGTAATATGCTGCCCTATGCTGGAGTGAACATAACAATATGATGGAGGCCCCCATAGGGTGATGGGATGACCACCACTGGAATAACCGATTGCAATATACTAGTGGGCACCAGGGCTGGTAGCCCACGCGCTACATGTAGTGAACACATACTGCCACCAATGGTCTGCCAGGATTAAGGCGTTATTATACATGATGGAGATGCACTGCAATCCAAGAATAATGGAGACAAAAAGCTTGCAATCTAAGGAACGAATGGTAGAAGGATGTAATCAGAACAAATTCCATTGCTGACAGCCTCACCACATGCCCGCCTTACAGAGCTCACTGAACAATAGTTGACATGCCTTAAATGTTAATGGCTTAAAGTCTGGATAGAGATAGAGGCACAACAGCCTAATAAACAGGATCTTGGGTGGTAGTCTGGAGGAAACAATGCCATATGGAGTAACAATACCCTCCTCTCATGCCTGAGATACCTGCTTATATAGATGCAACATAATAAAATACTCCGAGACCCCATCTGAACTGTGACCTGATGTTACTTTGGTGGACAGTTCTGAGTCACTGCCATGTTAGCAGGTTTTCAATCGTTTAGCTGGATGAGGATATTATACAGTTTATTTGCAGACTTAAAAGGAGGCGAACAGCACAAGAACATTTGTAAAGGTTTTCTTGGCTTTATTTTTTAATAGAGAATTTGTCTCAAGCTGACGCTCATTCCTCTCAAATGACTGGAAACACCATCTTTGACTTAAAGGGGTTGTCTCACTACACTGATTCATCTCACCTCAGTCCTGTTTTCTTTGTTTCATTTTGAATTCAGGGGCGTGTTTACTGGCTTCCACTAGGCTGCAGTAAAAGCCAGGTCTGTAGCTATGGCAACCAGTGCTGGCAGCCTATCATGAGAGATTGAACAGGTCTGTAGCTATAGCGACCTGAGGAGCTGATGCAGCCCATACAAGAGAGGATAACTAGGAATAAGTAGGACACTGTTAATGGACATATATTACAAAGTGACTTGTTTTTGCAATATCTTTAACATAAAAAGCACCCCTTGTAGTGAGACAACCCGTTTAAAATAGATGGTGTAACTATTGATGGGGATAAAACGACTACACCAAGGTATAAAATGGCGCCATTTTTAATGAATGCTCCACATCTTAAATACAGTATAAAGATATGTCCACACGACAATGAGAAAATGCTCATCAATACTCAAATACTACCATTAAAAACAGTATCAGACTGCACAATTTTCATCGTGTATGTTATGTGGATTTTGAGGTTTTTTTTTAGGCGGATTCACGGTCATTTGTAAGAGGTTTTTGACGCAAATCCTATAGAGAAACCTTTTGGATGTATTTTTTTTTACATGAAATATGGCGGAAGAAGGAACACGTTCTAAGGTTTTGGAAAAAAACGGTGGTTTTAAAATCGGAACTAGAGAAAATCCAAGCTGTGTAGACTATGACTCGGATTTTCAATTGAGATCTATGGGAACAATTTTTGATGGTTATTAAAATTAGTGCAATTTATAATATAGCATTGAGTTTTTTCAACACCCGCACCAAAGCAAAGTCACATGGCCATTAGCGGCTGCATGGGGGCATAGTTGGGGACGAATAGGGGCCGAAGGCTCGAGTGTCCTCAACCTAAGAGCTGTTCAAGCAGCACAAGGCCGCGTTTACACGGCACAGACCAAATACCGGTGAAGAAATCCTGACCAGTGTTTGGTCTGTTTTTGGCATTAATGGGGACGACTTTTCTCTGCGGTTTGCGGATTCAAGTTTTTCCCCTTTGCACCGACATGTTCATGTTCCGCCCGAAAACCGGTCTTAGAATGAGCATGTTCTAGGTTTTTCGGACTGCTGGCAATGTAAAACACCGTCCGGCGTAAAATCCATGCAGTTGGGGCTGCTGCACGGATTTTACATATGAATCTATGGGGAGCGTTGCATGTCGGTTTTCAAACTGTTTGTAAAGACGGAAACTGTCTGAAAAACCGACAAATAACCGGTACAGTGGGGACAAGCTCTAAGGCTGCGTCCCCACGGCAGTGGACAAATACCGGCCGGTTTACCTGACCGGTATTTGTCCGGTTTTGCGGCCATCCCCACGGCCGCGGGGGGGGGGGGGGGCGCACCCTATATGTCACAGAGCTCAGCTTCTCTCCCTCTATCATATAACCCTATATATCACAGAGCTCAGCTTCTCTCCCTCTATCATATAACCCTATATATCACAGAGCTCAGCTCCTTTCCCCCTATCATATAACCCTATATATCACAGAGCTCAGCTTCTCTCCTCTATCATATAACCCTATATATCACAGAGCTCAGCTTCTCTCCCTCTATCATATAACCCTATATATCACAGAGCTCAGCTTCTCTCCTTTATCATATAACCCTATATATCACACAGCTCAGCTTCTTTCCCTCTATCATATAACCTTATTTTTCACAGTGTTCAGCTTTTCTCCTGTATCATATAACCCTATATATCACAGAGCTCAGCTTCTCTCCTCTATCATATCCTGCTCTCAGCTTAGCATAAACACTTTGACAGGTTTACTTTAAGGGTATGTTCACATGGCGTGTTGAGTCTGTGAGAACATTCGCTTTTAGATACATGTTTGGATCCATCTGTCGGACGCCAAACACGCATTTAATAAATAGCAATGTGATTTTACATTGCTTTTAAAAGGAAACACGCATCGTGATCACTCGTGTCTTTCGGATCCATTCCAAGAACGGACATGTCAATTCTTGGTCCGAAAGACGCAGCAGGAGCCCTATAATAAACTATAGGGTGCGATCCTGCTGCATCCAACACAGATCCAAACACGCAGCTGTGTGTTGGATCCCTGTAGAATCCGATTGTCCATGTGTTTTTGGATGCGATTTTCGGATCCAACGCGGATCCAGAAACACTGTGTGAACAGCCCCTAAAGGCTTAAATATCCGAATATAAAGTGATAAATTATACCAACCCTGAAGCTATTATCACCCATTAGGACTGTACCGTGAGCCACATGCCAAGCTTTTCTTGGCCTCATTAGCTGAAGGAGATTCTCTAAGCATTCTTGTAAACCACTAATTACTAAACCATAGAAGTGTGACACCTTCCTAACTGAAGAATATGAATTTATCATATCACACAGTTAAAGGGACTTTCCATGGCCTGTATACTACATAACAATACACCAGGGCTCCAAATTTAGCATGTCCTAGCAGTAAAACTTAAAGGGGTTGTCTCACTACGTTGATTCATCTCACCTCAGTCCTGTTTTCTTGGTTTCATTTTGAATTCAGGGGTGTGTTTATTGGCTTCCACTAGGCTGCAGTAGAAGCCAGGTCTGTAGCTATAGCAACCAGTGCTGGCAGCCTATCAGGAGAGATGGAACAGGTCTGTAGCTATAGCGACCCGAGGAGCTGATGCAGCCCATAGAAGAAGGGATATCTAGGAATGGGTAGGACACTGTTAATGGACACACATTGCAAAGGGACTTGTTTTTGCAAGATCTTTAACATAAAACACAATCCTTGTAGTGAGACAACCATTTTAAGCCCCAAAGTAAAGGGGGTTCCCTGGTTTCAGGACCTGTTTTCATCTGTTACAATGCAAAGGCTAAAATCTGAAGCAGAACCCATGGCAGAGTCACACATGTAGGTTTTGGTCCAGCTAAGGCCATTTCCATAAGGGAAATTTTCCCTGTTCTGTGAACATGGCTTTATGAATGCATAAAGTCCAAGCTTATTAGGACTAAACAAGTCATGCACCAGAGCTCTTATCATTCATGGTAGTTAAAGAGGGTCCCAGCACCCAAATCGTAATAGGCATTAGTTAAGAACATTCTCAAACAGGAGACCCGCTTTAGGGTTCGGATTATGCTTCATCTATTTTGTGGATTTCCATACTTATGACAAAATGAGACAAACTGTAAACTATACAAAGCTCCAAACACCACAGAAACATACGATACATAGACAGGCCCAGAGCGTTCAATATATATATATACATACATACACACACACACATCACATGAAAGAACTGGGACACTCATGATGAAGGAATTATATCAATATAGGGCCGGTCCATGCAAAGTGGCCCAGCAGGGTTATAATGGTGAAATGTAGATGTGATATAACTTACATAATCTTGTAGTAGGAGAGGATTATTAGTAAACTGGATATCAGCGTCCTGTGAAGCTCCGATCATCAGCTGTCAGCGTGCCCAAAATACCCAAATAACCAGTGCGCAGGTACCAGCCTCTAACCACACGCTGCCGCCAATGACATGCCCGGCCTGGGAAACAAATCTCAGTTTGAAGGAAAATACACATTACAAAGACTGAGAACCATCCTCTCTCCACCCCCAGGAAGCAATGACAGCTGGGTCCTAGAGAACTCAACACCCAAATGTACCAGACCTGTAATTATAAGAAGCAGAAGCCCTGATCCAGGTCACCTGCCACTGCTATACATAGCAACAGTGCAGAGTATACAGGCTCCTACTAATGAGGAGAGGCACAGCTATGTGTCCATCCATCTGGCTTATGTGTATAGGATTACACATATAGAACTAATACCCTGATGAGCAGATGCCTCCAGCTCCTGATTACTGCACACATGTATATACACTGATCAGAAGCAACCCCAAGCTCCTGATCACTGCCATGGAGCTACAATGCAAGTATATATATATATATATATCATATATATATACATACATACACACACACACACCTACTGATCAGAAGCGACCCCAAGCTCCTGATCACTGCCATGGAGCTACAATGCAAGTATGTATATAGATATACACACTCATACTGATCAGAAGCCATACCTAGAACCTGATCACTACCATGGAGCTACAATGCAAGTATGTATATAGATATACACACTCCTACTGATCAGAAGCAATACCTAGAACCTGATCACTACCATGGAGCTACAATGCAAGTAAGTATATATATATATATATATATATATAACACACACACACCACACACACACACACACTCCTACTGATCAGAAGCAACTCCAAGCTCCTGATCACTGAAATGGGTAAAATGCAATATGTATAAGATATCACACCCTTTACTGATCAGAAGCAATACCCAACCTTAGGGCAGTAGACAAGAAATGGTATCCTTTAAAGGACCCCTTTTTTTGAAAAACAGATCACAAATACGGTTTTGGGGTTTACTTAAAAGGTCGTTGCATACAGATAGCAATTATAGGAAAAAACCAGGGAAAACATACTTATTAGAAAAAGATAAATAAAAAAAATTATATAAAATGTGTGTGTTGTGTGTTGGGTTTTTGGATAGAAAACACAGAAGATAGATAGAAACTATTATTATATATTATTAATATTATAAAAAATATATATAAAAATTTATAAAACGATGGTAGATTTTTGGGTACAGATGCACTAACAGTGGGAAGAAAAAAACACAGATGTATAAAAATATAAAAACATACATATATAGACAGATAGATAAAAAAAATCAACAGAATAAGACAGATGGATAAATATATAGGTGACACATAGATAAATACATGCATATATAGACAAACCAATTGATAGATATGAGATAGATAAACAGAAAGACAGGACAGATACATTGATAGAAAGGATATATTAAAAGATAGTCTTATGCACTATCTATTGATAGGAGCTTCTCGTGCATTTTGCATGACTTCTCCATTACATGAATCCACTAGCACAATTACTTACAGTTAATGACCAGTGCTCAGTGATATGCTCCAATTAAGACGACCCCCCGCAGCCTCCCGGGCCCTACAACGGGGCCCCACGCAGGTCACACAGCAGCCGGCTGGAGCAGCAGTGGGGGGACCTCGGGGGTATTCCGACATCCCGGCGTGCATCGCTCCGGCCCGATAGCAATGGTGGTCCTCCGTTGGAACTGTGTCGGCTTCAGCAGGCCGCTGGGCAGTGGGGCAGGAGGCAGCGGGGCATCCTGTGGGTGCAGTGCAGGAGTTGGGTGTCTGCTCCCATGCCGGCAGTGAGGGAGCTGTAGGGAGGAGGCTGGGGTGATCCGGGCGGCCTATCACAGGCTGCCCATCAGCCCCCCAAAAATCAGCAGCTGCCAAACACTGTGCTTGTCCGTGCTTTCTCCCAAAAGCTGACTAATCCTGGCACAGCGCTGTGCTCACGAGTGTCACCTTCAGAGGGCTGTGATAGTAGGCACTGCTAATGGGGGTCACTACACAGGGAAGCTGCCCCAGACACTGAGAGCCCAGAAAAGTGCCATCTGCCCCAGACACTGAGAGCCCAGAAAAGTGCCATCTGCCCCAGACCACTGAGAGCCCAGAAAAGTGCCATCTGCCCCAGACCACTGAGAGCCCAGAAAAGTGCCATCTGCCCCAGACCACTGAGAGCCCAGAAAAGTGCCATCTGCCCCAGACACTGAGAGCCCAGAAAAGTGCCATCTGCCCCAGACCACTGAGAGCCCAGAAAAGTGCCATCTCCCCAGACCAAAAGAGGCCCAGAAAAAATGCCCTCTCCCCCCGAACACTGGAAACCCAGAAAATGCCATTGCCCAGGCCCT
>JAODAL010063316.1:0-19306 GCA_025379985.1 Phyllomedusa bahiana
CTTTTTTTGCGCGCTTCTGGCATTTTTCAAAAAACCCCTGGGAAAGACTTATGGTTTTGGAACAAAGGTTTCCCCTTTAAATTTTCAAACATAAATTCATGTGTTTGCCTTTTGTAATAAAAGGCAGTTTGGGCCAAATTTTTCCAAATTCATATTTTTCCCCTAAAAAAATTTTTTTAGGATTTTGGGCGTCAGAATCCTTTTTTGGGGATTTTGGTGTTAAAATCCTTTTTAAAACAAGCCGGGGCTAAAAAAAAAAGTTATCTTGCTCTGACGCAAAATTTTTTTTTTTACGGTTTTGGGGCCAGGTTTTTTTTAGGAGCCTAAAACCTTTTCCAACAATTTTTGGGGCAATAAATCCCTTCAAAACCAAAAAGGGGGTTTTTTTTAAATTTTCGAGTCCTTTTTTTAAAATTTTTTGGCATTTAAATTTTTCTTTACATTTTTTGGTGCAATAAAAGTTACCATTCTGCGAAAAAAACGTTTTTTTTTACGGTTTTGGCCAAAATCCATTTTTTTTAAAAGGTTTTCAAAAAACTTTTTTCTTTTTTTGGGAAATAATATCTCACTTTAAAACTAAAAAAATTACGTTTTTTTTTGTGGATTTTTGCCAGAATCCGTTTTTTAGGATTTTGGGTTAAAACCTTTTCTTAACAATTTTGGCAAATAAAATAATTTAGCCGATGCAAAAAACGTTTTTTTTAGGGATTTTGGTGCCAGAAAATCCCGTTTTTTAGGATTTTGGAGTAAAACCCCTTTTCTTACTTTAAATACGAAAAAAAAATGCCCCTCCTGACGCCCCGTAGGTTTTAAAAGCAAAACACCTCAAACGTGGCGCAAAATTTTTGTTTTTAACAATTTTTCACTTGGAATTTGTTTGGGGTTTTCCCCAGTATATTCTATAATACAGGGATAAACCATTAAAAGTACATTTGTCCCGCAAAATAAAAGGCCTCATAGGTCTAAATAAGTGGAAAATTAAAAAGTTATGGCTCCAGGAAGCGAGGGGGAAAAAATGAAGGGGTCAACAAAAAAAAACGCGGGTCCTTGGGGGTTTAAGTGTTTCCCTGTCCGAGTAATCCCTGGATTTGCGACCCAAAATCATAAATGTGTAGAATCATACGGTTTAGTGCGCCCGCCTCCCAGTCCCCCGGGTCTCAAGTGCATTACAAAGTGCCGCGGACACTTTATAACGTGCCTAATTTTGTAGTGCACCTGATTAAAAATATAGCGCACAGGGCTGCACCAATTTTCGGCGAAAAGACCAGATTCTGGGGCAGCCCTGTACATACATGTCGCCCTAGTTTCAAAACGTAGATGTGCCCAGTGATCTGCTCTAGGGATTTCAACTTTTACTATTTGGGCCATGTTCATGGGCTTTTTTTGGGGGCGTATTTCACCCGTAATTCGCGGCCCGTCATTACGGTAATCCACAGTTTCAAAGAAACAATTGGATTACCCTCCTCCCCCCGCTGTCAATAAAAACGGGGGATAAGTGATTTTAATTTACTAGGGGCGTATACCGCAGCTAGTAATGATAGTCTAGGGGCCGCCCCGCCCCCCCCCCGTCCACACGGCGTAACTGCGGGCAAAATTCGTCCCCGCAAAAAAGCCGTGTGAACACTTTTGGAGATATTAAAACACTATGTCCCTTTTAAATAAGCTCTACTTTTTAAAAAAACAAATCGTTTTATTGTCTGTAAATGAGAAATGACCAAGGTTGGGGTAGTCTGTTTCCCGGGATGGATTTTCACCTTTTCCCAATTAATGTGGTGGGGAATCCTCCGAAATTTAAATTGACATGCACATTTGTTTTTTCCCCTCCCGGGTTGCCCCGTAAAAAAGCGGGCAATCCGGAACGGGAAAAACGCGTCGGTGAACGACGGGTTTTTCTTTTGGAAAAAAGAAAATAGCTGTGACTTTTTTCACGGGTTTCCGCGGATTGGGCGCGCAAAAAAAAGGCAATACGCGGCAAAATAAGCCGTGTGGGAAGGCCCCATAGTCAATGTAATCTGTTTGCCGTTTTTGATGTCCGTTGTAAAACAGGTCAAGCTCTACCTCTATGGAAACGGTTGGGAGCGGAACCTGTGACGCAGATGTGAAGCAAGCCTAATACTATTTTTGTGCATCACTGGAAAATTTGTACTTGGCTGGGGACTCCTCCTTCATAATTTTGTTACAGGGGGTTAACACACAGGTGTCTGTGGAGGAGGATTGTTTCCATGTAATTAACACGTCCACATGGCTCTACGGGGAGGAGGTGCAGGTGCGATGATGGTCCTCGGTGGCCAATTTGTAAAAAAAATTTTTAATTAACCTTTTTTTTTAAATATTAACACATACTGACATAAAACTACACAGCATCGCGCTTATACCGGTACTCCAAACACCCCGCCTTAGGTGCCTTCACATTTTGGGCCACCCCTATGAAAATTTCTTTGTTGCCCTAGCCCCCAATCGGGGTTCCCCCTTTCCCTTTCATATGTGCTCTGAAGGGAAATTTTTAAAAGGAGCTTGATTTTAGTTATGGCAGCTAAGAAACCCTTTGGGCCTGGGGCGTTTCATACTTTCCCCCCAAGGGTATGTTTTACAGGGGAAATTTTCGGTGCCCCATTTCGTTTGTGCTCTAAACGGGGGGAGTTGCGTGCCCAAATTAGTTAAAAACCGTAGTTTCATAGAGAAAATATGGATTACCTCCCCTTCCCCCTTGTTTCAACGATCGTATTGTACATGCGGGGGACCAAACGTCATGTCAATTATTCCGGGAATCCCCGCCCCCGGGTAATGCTTTTTATGGGCTGGGGGCTGATGCCCCCCCCCGCGGGGAAGGAATACGCAGTATTGACGTGCCCCAAAGGGCCGGGTTTACTGCGGGCGTACTGTAGAAAGCAGTTTCAACGTTTTTGAACATACCCCTTTGGGTTTAACCGGGAATGACCCAAAAAAAGTGTTTGACCTGTAAAAAAGGGGTCAGGTTTCCCGGCCGAACTTTAATTCCCATTGTATGTTAGTATTATTTGAGCATGTAATGGTATTATGTACATTATGTAGCGGTGCTATTTAGAGAACCTAATGAAAATTTTGGAAAAATTTTTTGGCTGCCTATGGGGGGGAACTGAATTTTCCTTTTAAAATTTACTATGTGGAAAATTTTAATTTACACTGTTATCTTTAAATTTTTGGGAAATGATGTAAACCCCAAAAACGGGTGAAAAAGTAGGTTTTCCATGCAGAGCCCTTTGGGCCAAAATAAGGTGGCCTTTATTTTTGGGGTGCTCTAATGGGAAAAATGGTTGAAAAACTGAAATTTTATGCAAAAATGAAAAAAAAACAAAAAACATTTGGCCCAAAAGAAATTCAGATTTTTTGGTTAATTGACTATTCCTCATGCTTGATTGGGTGCAGGGGCAGAATCCCAAATAATTATTTAAGGGAAAAGTGTTGTGTTTGGATTAGGAAATAGTTTTTTGAGAAGAAAAACCCGCTGAATGGGAACTGACTTGGGCTGATGGGTTGTTTTAAAAAAAGGAGGGTGTTGATTTTACAATGGGAAAGGGGTTTTGGAAATTCTAGTCCCCCCACGGGTTTTCCCCCCCCTAAATTTTACACATATGTAGAGAGACCCAAAAATTTTTACCCCGGCAATTTTTTTTTGGGACAAATGGCCCCTGCTCGGAAAAAACTTAATTTCTAAAACAGCCAATACAAGGGGGGAAACTCAGTGCATTTAGGGATGTAGGAAAGGTATGACCCAATTCTTTCCTTCAAATTGGGGGTTCCCCCCCCCCCCCCCCCCCCCCAAAAAAAAAACCGGAAAAAAAAAAAAATCCCCAAAAAAATAAAAAAAAAAAAAAAAGGGGGTTTGAGTGCCCCCAAAGGGGATGGTTGTTGGTGCAGAAAGGGGTGGGCTGAGTATTTTAGAAACTGCTGATTCCTGGGATTTTCACGCACAAAAATCTTTTTTAAAGGGGGGGTTTTTCAGAGAATGGTCCGAAAAAGAAAAAAAAAATCCGTGGGGCAGTTGTGGGCGGGGGAAAAGCCTTGTTGATGCCCGAGGTAAAGGAGAATGGGGAGACTGGTTGAGCTGATAGAAAAAGGGAAAAGTGATCAAATAGCCCCGTTACAACCCCGGTAGGAAAGAGCCTCTTGAAAAGCACAGTACGGCGAACTTTGAGGCGATGGGCACAGCCCCAGGGGGACCCAAAACCCCGGGGGCCCCTCCTTTCAGCTAAGAACAGGAAAATGAAGGGCCCAAATTTTCCCCAAGCTCATCGGAAAAATTTGGGCAGTAGAAGAAATTTGGAAAAGTTGCCTGGGCTGATGAGTCTCGATTTTTTGCTGCGACTTCGGATGGTTAAAGGGGGGGAATTTGGCGTCAAACCAAAAATGAAAGCATGGATCCCCTTTGCCCTTTTACAACGGTTTAGGGGTGGTGGTGGGGGTGTCATGGGGTTTTGGGGAAAAATTTTTTGGCATCTTTGGGCCCCTTTTGGGACCAATTTGGGCATGTTGAAAAACTTGTGGAAAATTTTTGCCCGAAGAAATTTAGGCGCTCTGAAGGCAAAAGGGGGGGTTTTAACCCGTTTTCTTTGATGGGTTACCTAATAAAGGGGCCCGGGGAGTGTTTTAAAGTCAAAATTTTATAAAAGATTATAATAACAAAATAGCTCCACTTAAAATGTCTTTATCCCCCCGGTATTTTGATTTCATCAATTTTGTTGGGGAAATGTTTGGGGTGGGCGTGAGAATGGGGCAATATTTGGGGAGCTTTTGTGTGTGTGTGTATATATTTTAAAATTTTAGATGTTTTTACACATATATTTTTATATATTTAAAATGTGTAAATTTAAAAAAAAAAAAAACCCAAAAAAAAAAAAATAAAGGGGAATTGAATCCCCAAACCCCTTTGGGTTGCCAAGTGATAAACCCATGATGTTTTAAACAAGCGTTTATACCCGGGCCCCAGTGTTGAATCCCTTATGTTATACAATTTCAGGTGATGATGTAAAAAGGAGGCGGGGCTTGCTTCGATTGAGGGAAAAGAACGCCCCCCCTTTTAAAAGTTCAAATGAACCCGTGAGTAGTTGAATAAACCCCCGGCAAAAGCCCTTTAAACAGGCAGTAATTTTCCCAGTTCATCACCCTAGAGGGATGTTCCAAAAGAGCCGCAGGGCTTGGGTTTTTTATCGATTTTAAAGCTCAGAGGGGGGTAAAAACGAGGTGGGCAAACCAATTTCCGGAGGGGGCGTGGCCCCTGAAGTTTCCCGGGCTAGGGGCATTTTTCCCCAAAAGGCTGAAGGGAAAAGCCAGCCAGCCCAAACCCCAGTGCAGGGGGGGTTTTTTAGGGAAGGAAAAAGACCCGGGGGAAATTCTGACCAGGGAACAGCAGAAATAGAAAACAGATTTAAGTAAGCTGATAAACTTTCCCCAAACCAAGTGAAGAGGTAATGAAACCCCCAAATTAAAAAATGCTTATTTTTTTTGTCCATAATCTGAGACTTGGGTTTTGTAAAAATTTAAAAAACCCCTTTTAACCCCCCTAAAAACACCTAAAAAACCACAAAAACCCAATAAGGTTAGGGTATGTTCACATGGTTTTAAAAAGGGGGGCGTATTTCAGTCCGGAAAATTTCGCGCCGGAGTGCGAAATTGCGGGTGCAATAAAAGTCCCAGTCAAATTTCGGTAATTCCCCCGTCCCCATAGAGGGAAATATTTGGTTTTTCGTTTCCTCTCCCCGCTGGCGAATGCTGGGGGGGAGGTAAGTGATGGGAAAAAAAAATAGCGGGTATACGCGGTGCTGGTAATGAAAAACTTTTGGGCCCGGCGAGGTGAAGTCATGCTAAACGCCAGGGAGTTTTGGCTTCAAAAAAATATTTTTTGCCCCGGGGGAAATGCATGAGTTTTCTTAAAATGGATGGGGCAATTTATTTTTAGATGAAAAATTGGGGAAAGAAATTTGATTTAGGAATATTTAATTGCTTGTTACATCTCACGTGTGTGAGTGGAGGCTGCGACCACCCTCCAATGCGATTATGAAAATTCAATATGTTTAAATATATATATGCATACATAAGTGTAATTCTGTTATTAATGATGATGGCAGTGCATTCTAGAATTAGGCACTGGTGCCTTAAAGGGGTTGTCTCACCAAGCTGTTTTACTGAGCCACAGGTAGCTTCAGACTCGCACTTCCTAGTCAGGCTGTGGGCGGTCTTACAGCAGCTATTGACATATTAGCTGGTCTGTTCCTAGCTGAGCCTGTTGGAGTGACATAACTGCTGGAGGTTTGTAAACAGCAGTGCACAAGGCTACAGTGTACTAGAGGGTTAAAGCTTGGCAGTAAGAATTGTAAACAAGTTCCCGCCCTACACATAACAATCACAGCAGGCGGGCCGTTCCTAGGCGAAAATACACACATGGTGGGGTGAAGAAATTTCTCCTCCTCCTTTAACATGTTACGCCACACTGTGACAGAGTGCATCACCATCAACCAGAGCCCAAACACACAAAAAGCTTTAACACAATGTTGTACATATAAAACGACTAAATAATAGTCATACAGTTAGCAAATAACACTGCTACACAAAACCAAAATCCCAAGGCTAATATTATCAATATCATACTATGACCACATATAATCACCAGCACATAGAGACCAAATAATACTGCCTCACCATAACCACATATCCCCACCTCATAGTGGTGGAATAATACAACCATTACTGAATATAAACCATTATACTGCAAACAATATTACCAGCACACAGTGACCATACAGTGATGGATACCAGTTGTACACAGGCTCTGTAAGTGATTACAGTGAATTTACATCAAGTGACTCACAAAAGACGTCTCTGATGAGTTGTTCTCTTCTATGATGAGTTGTGCTCTTTTTTGTTTTCTTCTCCATCTGTCCCAATCCGCCATGACATCTTCTCCCAACCATGACTCACTACTTCACTGTAAAATTTACAAAATAAACATCTTAGACTCGTCACTTTTCCAGCACTTATCTACAAATTCCCACCTCTGTACAAACTACCCATCTACGGCGACTCAAATAGTAATAATGACCCTTTTGTACCTTTAACAGTAAAAGTGCCCCCAAACGGCTATGGGGCCAGCTCACTCCTCCCGGAATCTCCTTACGAAATCCAGCATCGCAGTGGATGTGGTGAAAGTCTTGCATCACACCCCCTGCGATGCTGATGTGTATTTTCAGTGCTCATTGAGTGCTGTATATACAATGGAGAAAACAAGGACAATAACAAACTGTCCTGCCTTCTCCCCGTACAAGCAGCTGTACAGTCAGTATGCAGCTGCTAGCTCTGCAATGCCAATTTTAAATGCCCATGTAGAGTCAGGTAATAATCGCTGGGCAGAGCGGATACTGCCATATGAAAGGCGGCACTATCCTGTCCACTACAACAAGAGCAGAGGGAGGTGGTTGGTATTCTGCGGAAGCTTGTGCACAAAAGAAGGAGATAAGGTCTCCTTTAATTTCAAAGAAAAGCAAAATCAGAGAAGCAATGTATTTAGTAATAGTCTTAATTTATCTTTACTTACATGTACAAAGCTAATCAATAAAACTGAAAACTGAAAAACTGAAATGCTCCTTCAAGTATTTTAGAAGAGTTGGGGCTTGAAGCCAATCATAGAGGATAAGAAGGGGGGCTGCAGGTCCTGATAAAAGGAGCCTGCCATTTTAGGCATTTCAGTTTTTGTAGCTGATGAGAGTTAAAATAACCAGTCACAACATAAGGAGTTCTCCTGACCACAAGCCGGCTGTGGATCAAGTACCAGCTGACTCTACATTGGGCCCAGTGAAGCTCACAGAACCAGAAACAAGCTGAGAGGGACGGAGAAAGAAAAGAGAGAGAAAAGAGAGAGAAACGCACCTGAGCTGAACAGAATAAAAAGATAGGGAGGCAAGTGACAGAGAGAGAGGCCTGACTGGAAACACACATGACTGGTTCTGGACGTAAGGGTGTGTGAGGGATCCGGGGATTCCTGCTATCTGTGTCTGGAAGTGCCAGCTAGTACTAGGGGAACCCCAGACAATACCCGGGACTGAAGTGGATGAAGAATAGGTTGCTATCAGTTTCCACGTGTAGGTAGTATTATAGCTTGCATATAGTGGCCACTGTATTAACTAATACCTCATATTTGATATTTTTCCAGTATGTAATTTTTTTGCCCAAAAGTACTGGGGAGCGGAGGGTGTCTGTATTTTGTGTTGTACATGAAAAAACTTTGAGATTCTCGGTTCACATATTTTGATCAAAATATGTTTAAGCTGCCCACGACTTTCAACGTGATCTCAAAATAGGGCAGTCCTATCCTATGCTATCTTTACCTCTCAATTGAGCCAATCAGGCCTCTCACTGGGTCAACCGACCTCCATTATTCAGAGAGAAAAAATAAAAAACACCCAACCTGCAAGCTGCCCTTCTTATGACAGCCTGTGAGAGTGGGCGGGGACAGAAACCCAAAATGGAAGCACCCCTTCCTTCCCATATAGGTTAAAATCAATGTACACCAAGTATAACGTATGTTTCTCATACATGCCAACTCTCCCGTTTTTGGCGGGGGGGTCCCGCTATTTGGGGTCCCCCCCCGCCCTCCCGGGGGAGTTGGCATTTCTTTCCCCCCGCCAGCAGGCCCCGGCGGGGGTCCTTTAAAAATGACTGCGGCCGGAGTAGCGCTGGTGCGCTGCTCCCGCGCCACCGGGCCGTTCCCACGGGCGGGTGAAGCGGGAGCAGCGTCCGCGCACCCGCCCGGAGTCTAGCGGAGCAGGGAGGAGGCGGGAGGGAGCGCTCCCCTTTTCCCTCCTCCCCTGTATTTTCCCGGCGGGCCCCGTGGCGCCGTACACACATGTCAGCGTCACAGAGGACGTGACGCGCGGCTGCACTCCCTTTTCCCCCGTGACGCTGAGGAGATCGGCTGGAGCTGGCCGCTCTGCAGGACCTGGTTTAGGTAAGTGGATTTTATTATTTTATTTTTATTAGTTTAGGTGGGGCACTGTCTGGCTACAATGGGGGGTCTACCTGCTACAATGGGACAATACCTGGCAACCAGAAGGGGGCACACCTGGCTAACTATGGGGGGCACTACCTGGCAACAGAGAGGGCACTACCTGGATAACCAATGGGGGCACTACCTTGCTACAATGGGGGGCACTACCTGGCTACAATGGGGGCACTTACCTGGCAACAATGGAGGCCATAAACCCGGCTACTAATGCGGGCACTACCTGGCTACTAAAGTGGGTACTACCTGGCTACAATGGGGGCACTACCTGGCTTCAATGTGGGGTCTACCTGACAACAATGGGGGCACTACCTGGCTAACAATGGGGGCATGGGGGCACTACCTGGCTAACGATGGGGGCACTACCTGGCTAACAATGGGGGCACTACCTGGCTAACGATGGGGGCACTACCTGGCTACAGAGGGGCATGGCAAACAAGGGGGAACTACCTGGCAACAGGGGGACTACTGAAAGCAGTGGGGGCACTACCTGGCCAAACAGAGGGGGATATGGCAAACAATGGGCACACCTGGCAAACAATGGGGGCACTACCTGGCACAAGGGGGCACTACTGACATGGGGGGCATCTACCTGGCTACAAATTTGGCTCTACCTGGCTACAGAGAGGGCATCTACCTGCCTGTAAGGGATACTACCTGGTTATGGGGGGCTACTACCTGGCTATAAGGGCATCTACCTGGCTTTCTTCCAAAGCTGTTATACAGTTAGGTGGAGTAGGTGTGGCTTTTTGAAGGGGCATGGCATACCGTCAAGATGGGCGTGGCCATGCAAATCCCCCCGGCGCGCGTAGTGCGCCGCCCACTAATATCTCCCGCTTTTTCATTTTCAAAAGTTGGCAACTATGATGTTTCTGCACACAAAAACATTTCTGAAAAAACGTATGCAAACCTGGGTGCCACTGGCAGGGCTGCGGCACATATATAATTATACATGTACGCACACAGATCGCCGCCAGCGGCACACTACTGCAAAAAGGGCAATACACTACGTGGAAATCCCTAAAGAAGCATTTATGCTATCTATCATACATGAAAAAACTTTGAGACTCTCGGTTGCCCAAAAGTACTGGGGAGCAGAGGGTGTCTGTCTTTTGTGTTGGACACACAAACAGTGCTGGGCAGCCCGCCCAATCGAATAGTAGTGGCATAATAGGCTGTAAGCCAGCATGGTACACCACACGTATCTGCATTTATGGCATCCTTTTGTATCGCCTTATCTATATGCAATTATAATACCAGGAACCAAACCCCTCATGTATTGAAGGTGTGTGAGTGGTTGTCTTATTGGTATTTTCACATTTGTGCAATCTCCCCATCTGTTATACGGTGGCTTTTCTGCATACTGTGTGAACAGGTATCAATTCAATGTGCAGTCTAATTGTTTCCCTAGTGGTGGGGTGTGTGAGCTATGCTCAACAATTAGGTGCACCTGTTTATCTTTCCTAAGTAGCATAGAGGCCAGTATTGCCTCTTTACTGGGTCCAGTTTCAGTCCAGCCTTTGAGCTGTGAGTATGGTCTTGTTTCTGTGTTTTTTTCATGTGTAGGTAGTAGGATTAAAGAACCCAGGTGTGAACCAATAAGTGCTTCTACATTCGTGAAAGTGGTGAAGAGACTGAAATAAAAGTGTCCATGCAGATTGTGAGTAAAAGCCTGGAGAGGGAACATTGGTTTAAACTGTATATGCATAGACAGCTGCAAGAACCCTTAAGAATCACTTAGATTTCTGCATTGATACAGTAATCTACAAGCTTTAAGTCCAAGTGCAATGCTTTTATGGCAGGCCAGAGATAAGCTGTCTTAAGCTTTGGCGAGAAGTGGCCACTTGTCTCATTCCCTTGTGAGGGGTTATTACTCCAAGAGGCAGGAAATGTTTGGGACTCTTTTGACTTTTAGAGTTTTCCATAGAGAACATCCTTGATGACTTTATCAGACATAATTTCTTATGAGCCCGGATAGCTCAGTCGGTAGAGCATCAGACTTTTAATCTGAGGGTCCAGGGTTCAAGTCCCTGTTCGGGCGTGAGTTTTTAAAAAAAAGAAAATAACACAGAATGGTAAAGACCTAAACCAAACCAAGCAGCAACATCATTTTATCCATTTGCATTTTACTGCTATAGGTGCTTTATGCTGCCAAAACAGCTCGACGAGAGCCCCAGATGTGTTGTTTTGTATGTCGCACCAAGACATCTGCAGGACATCAGTCAAGTTTTGTCAGCTTTGCAGTCTCTGTGGCTCAGACTTGTATTTCTAGATATCTGTAGAAACCAGAAGTCACCTCAGCACATTGAAATCTTTGTTGTATCCCTTCAAACATTCCTGAATAATTGTCAGGACCCATGGTTTTTCCAGTAGAACATTGCCTAGATCATCACGCTGCCTCCACTGATTTGCCTTCTTACCATAGTGCATCCTGGTTCCCACTCCCATAGGGTTAGGGTTCAAGGGTAATGCTTGGATAGCAGGATAGGGAGACACTAGGTCAAAGTTTCTAGTGCGGCAATATGACTCAGAGGGTGGGGAATGTTAGGGGACTTTTCAGATGCAGTTTTCTATAGCACACATCCTTAAAAACTTTATAGGTCAGTCATTAGCACAGCAGCCCAGTTTTTTAATCTGAGGGTCCAGGGTTCAAGTCCCTTCTGGGATGCATGCTTTGAACACGGAAAAAAACAAAGAAGGGTCAAGGCCTGCAACGACCAGCAATGACATTTAGACCTCCTACCTATTACTGCATAAGGCTATGTTCACACCGCTTATTTGCGGGGCGTAATTATGCCGTGTGGGCGGGGGCGGGGGCCGGCTCCTTGCCGGGCCATAGGCCATCATTACTAGCAGCATGTATACGCCGCTAGAAAATGACATGTCACTTATCTCCCCCCTCGGCGTATTCGCCGAGCAGGGAGAGGAGACGTAATCCATAGTTCTCTATGAGAACTGTGTATTACCGTAATGACTGGGACGCATTCCAGCTGTAATTCGCGCAGTATGGACTGAAATATGTCCCATTTTAAGTCGTGTGAACATAGCCTAAGTCTCCAAGCACAAGAGCTTCGGATTTGTCCCTTTTTACGTGGCGCCAAGATGTTAGCGGCACATCGCTTAAATCCTGTAAATTGTCCATCTTCGTGGATCAGACTTATTTTTCCAGAGATCTGCAGCATCTGGAAGATAAGGCAATGTCTACACAGTCCAGGTTTTGATGGGATTTACAGTGGAATTCATCGAAAATCCAACAGAACATAGTGCTGTGTAGATCTCAATAGAAAATCTGTCCTGTAGTCTACACAGCACGGATTTTCTACTGAGTCGGCCGTCCAGCAGATTTCCTATGGTATTTTAACTTAGCTATGTAGTCGTAGCCTAAGTCAGCACCATGAACAGTTGGTTGCATCCCTCCAAACATTTGTGAACAATTTTGATGTGGGATTGTCTGGACCCAAGGTTTCCCAGTAAAACATTTCCTTCCTCCCATAGTGCATCCAGGCATCTCAAATGTGGTCTTTGTCATAGAAATGCGTGTTATGTATATGGTGTATAAGTAAAGTGTGTTATGTACAGTGTATCCCAGTGACTACAGATTGTTTATGTATACCCCCTTTACCACAGACCAATTATGTGTATTCCGCTGTTTAAAAGTTGGCTTATTCAATCATCAAGCCTTGATTTCCTGTGGGAAGTTGGTGGCAGCGTTTATTTTTGGGGTGCCTGGACTGTGTTGGATTGTGATTTATACTCAATTTGCCACCTGAGTGGAAGGTGAGTGCAAATAAGATTGAGTAGAAATAAATGAACCCCGTGTCACGTGCTGGAAGGTGTGTACGTAACAGTCTTATTGTTATCCATGTCCCAATTCTAGAAAACACAATCTAACTAAATTAATAACAGAAACAGTTAGGCCGTGTTTACACGGCACAGACCAAATACCGGTCGGAAATCCCGACCGGTATTTGGTCTGTTTTTGGCTCGCAGGGGGGACGGCTTTTCTCCACGGTTTGCGGATTCAAGCCCTCCCCTTCGCACCAACATGTTCATGTTCCACCTGAAAACCGGGCGGAAGAATGAACATGTTCAATGTTTTTCGGGCCGCCGGCGGTCTAAATGACCATCCGGCAGAAAATCTGTGCGTGGGACCATGCCTATACTTTCATTCCTGCCACAGTAAAATTGGACAGCAGGTTTACAGACGGCTTTCAAAACCGAAAACCGTCTGTAAATCTGGCTGAAAACCTGTGCCGTGTGGACATGCCCTTATACTGTTCATGTCCTGTGACAGCCAGTCATAATAATATGGCTCTTGTTTTTTTCCTCCCACCTTCCCAGAACCCTAACTTTTAATTTTTCCTAAATATAGAAAATCCACGACACTCCTTTAGCAGTTTAGGAAAATTTATTGAATCACGAGTATGTAGAACAGATGATTACAAAATCAGCTCTCCATTCAAATGCAGGATATGCACAAGATTAAGGTTCGTGAGAGTGTTCCCTTGGTCCGGCGTTTTGGCCGTAATAGGGCTTTATCAGGGACTGAGGCATGGGAAGAAGCAACAGGCGTGCAGGAGAGTTTTCCTTCTGCATAGGCATATGAAGGGCTTTAATTTTGCAGGACAATATGTTCTTTTTAGCAATGTAATTCACCATACCATAGACCAGCGGTGGCGAACCTATAGCACGCGTGCCAGAGGTGGCACTCAGGGCCATCTTTGCTGGCACGCATGCCAGGCTGGCCACTCACTGCCTTCCTGCACTGCGACCCGGACGCCGCGCTGGGAGGGCTCGACGTCCGGGTCACAGTGCCTCTGGTAGGCCCCAGGTTTAACACAGCGGGGCCCGCCGTGGACCTTCAGTGCTGTGGGTCCGCTGCGGCCCAGTGGTGCTCATCTGGGCAGCGGCGGGATGTAGTTACATCATCGCGACGCTGCCTCTCCGCAGCCACACAGTCATAGGCTGTGCAGCCGAGGAACTGCCGGAGGAGCTTCCTAGCACTGGCGGCGTGATGACGTCATCACGCCGCCAGTGATAGGCAGAAGAGGAACATGCTGGGAATGAGGTAAGGTGAGTATTAATGTTATTACTTTTATTGGTGCCTAATCTATATACTGCCTGTGGGGAACTATCTATATACTGCCTGTGGAGAGCTATCTATATACTGCCTGTGGGGAGCTGTATACTGCCTGTGGGGAGCTGTGGACTGCCTGTGGGGATCTGTATTCTGCCTATGTGGACCTGAATTCTGCCTGTGGAGAGCTGTATACTGCCTGTGGGGAGCTGTACACTGCCTGTGGGGAACTATATAATGCCTGTGGGGAGCTATATATTGCCTGTGGGGAGCTATCTATATACTGCCTGTGGGAACCTATATACTGCCTGTGGGGACCTGAATACTGCCTGAGGGAACCTATATCTATATAGCTGTCTGCCTGAGGGGACCTATATCTGTATACTAGCCTAATTGAGGGGACCTATACACCTACCTAACTGAGGTACCTAACTTAAATACCTATAAGTAAGGAGTTGCTGGAAAAGTGAGGATTCTAAGATATTTGTGTCCAAATCTGCAGGGATGAGTGTTGGTCGGGAGAAGTCAGCATGAAGGTGTGAACCAGATGGAGAAGAAACTGGAATGTGAAAGACTCATCGGAGAAATATCACCTGTGAGTCACTAAATGTGCCTGAAATGTAATCTCTTATATGTGTGCAAAGTGTAATGGTTTATATTCAGTAATGGTGTGGTGGTATTATTCAGGGCTATACAATACATGGAAATCCCTAAAGAAGCATTTATGCTATCTATAATACATGAAAAAAACTTTGAGATTCTTAGTTCACACGTTTTGATCAAAATATGCTTATAACCACCCCCGGGTTTCAACGGATCTCAAAAGGGGGGTGGTCCTACTCTACCCAACCCCTTATAGAACCAAATTCAACTTCTCATTGGGCCACCTCCACAGTTTTTTATCAGGCATATCGTGCAAGGGTTGGTGCCTTTTTTTTTTTTTTCTCTTGGGGTTTTGGGGGCCGATTGGCCCAAAAAAGAAATTTTTTAATTTGCTCTATTGAGGGTAAGGATAGAGTAGGACCACCCCCCCTTTAGATTCCCTTTTAAGCCGGGGGGGGTATAAGCATATTTTTCAAAACGTGTGAACTAAAAATTCAAATTTTAAGGTGGGTTTTTTATCATATGTGGGGTGATATAGGTCATGGTGTTTCGGCATTTTTTCAGTCCTTGTGGTGGTGATACTGGCAGGTATTATTCAGTCACTAGTGGTGGTGATATTGGTTTTGGGTATTATTCAGTCACTATGTGTGGGTATATGGTGTCGGGGGTTGGGTGTTATTCTAACGTCTCTGAGCACCTGTGTCACTGCTATCTCCACTGTATGGGGCACTGTATAGGGAGATATGGCAAGGGATTGGGGTAAAGCAGCCTTTTACATCTCTCGTATTAATTTTTTGTGCGGCCCGCTTTCCCACGTCACCTCACTGCTTCCTGCCGACGTCGACGGGGACTTTTGCGGTAAATAAGGTTTTATTTCGGTCGCAGTTTTGGGCCCCTCGGGGATCTAAAAGGTTCGCAATTCACTGCCCAAAATATATAGAAAAAAGGAAAAAAAACCTAAATTGGGGTGGGAATTTGAAAAAAACTTTGCAGGAGTGTTATTTTTACGGCTCTCACTCTTCAGTATAAATGATGTGTTATCTGTTATGGCTTGCCTACATCATGCCCTTGATCGTGGGCTGCCCGGCGATGTTTTAGTGTTTCCGCCCCAGTAGGAACACCTAACCTCAGCACTCATACCTGCCACCCAACACACTCCCAGGCGGAACTATTTAGCCCTGCCACTTGTTGTACTTAGGGACTGAGATATCTGATGTTCATGATGGATTTTTCTGCACTGAGCCTCTGGCCCTTTGTGATCCTGATCCTGCCTGGATCTGACCTCTGGCCAAACCATTCCTGTATCCTGTCTTCGTTCCTCTGGTGTTCCTCCTGGTTCAAGTCCGCAATTTCTGGTGTGTCTCAGAATTCAAGTCTGCAGTTTCTCTGGTGTTCCTCCTGATTCAAGTCCTTAGTTCCTCTAGTGTTTCTCCTGGTCCAAGTCCGCTCACTTGTTTGTTTTGAATTTTTTGCCACATCTTCATGGTACATTGAGTGTATGTTCACACAGGGTAATTACGGTGCATATTTCGCCGCGTATTTGCACTCTAATACGGGCGAGATGTGCTCCGAAATTACGGTAATCCGCAGTTCTCATAGAGAACTAGGGGTTATGCCTCCCTCCCCGCTGTACAATACAATTGTATTGTACCACGGGGAGTTTTAAATGACAGTCATTACTTGCAGCAAATACGGGGCCCGGGGGTAAGGGGATGTCCCGTGCCCCCCCACCCCCCCCACGCCCAAAGGGTAATCACGTAGCTCCCGAAAGACCATGTATTGCGGCGGTATGTGCGCGCCGCAATACTCGTGGGACATAGCCTGAGTCCCCCATTTTTTTACATTTTTCATGGACTGTCTGCATTTTTTGTATGTTATATCTTGCATTTTCCTGGAATAAAGTCCTTTAAAAATGTATCTCTACTCTGCAGGTTAATATGAGTCTGGCAGGACCCCAAAAATGAAGTTTTTTTTTAATTTTTAGACTTAAAAAATTAAAAAATTTTTTTATTTTTTAATTTGACTGAGGCGCCATTTTCAGCGCTTTTATTCAAATTTTAGGAGATGTGAAAAAAACGCGATTTGAATTTTCTCTTCTATGGTGTTCAGCGCACGGGATAAATTATGTTATATTTTAATAGATTGGACTTTTACAGACAGTGATACCAATTATGTGTAACTTTATAACTTGTAAAATGGGAAAAAAGAGGGAGTGATTTGAACTGTTTATTAATTTTTATGCATTTAAACTTTTGATTTTTTTTACTTTAAAATTATGTCCCTCTAAGGTACTTGACCTCTAGGGGGCGCAATCGTCTGAACACCCTTTTGAATTGTATAAACAATACAGAAGGGTGTTCAATGATGGTGGTTCTGATAGATACAATTACATGGCGGCGATCTTACAGCAAAGGTGCCGATCAGACAAAGAAAGTGCGTGGCACTGTTTCTCATTCCTTTAGACAGCGCAATCGCTATGGCATCTAAAAGGTTAAACAGCAGGGAATGGAGCCGGCTCCCTTTCCTGCTGTTATCGACGGGTGTCAGCTGCAATTAGCAGCTGGCACCAGCCTTGTACGTAATGGACTTACCGAGTAAGCTTGCTGTATAGGAGCTTACCAGCAGCAGGACACACCCATATGTCCTGTGTTGGTAAGGAGGTAAATTGAGCACATTAAGCAAACATCCACAGTGCAGGGAGAAAACGTAAGTGAACCTTTGGATTCAATATCCTGTAGATCACACCTTCAGCAGAAATCACCACCTTCAAATGTTTCCTCCTGCCTCAAATAAGATTTTCAAAACCTAAAGGAAATATTTTGAACAACTCCACCCTGCAAATGTGTTTTGGTTCACCAATATGCCGAGAATTCCTTGCATGCACAGCCCTCTTCAGGTCTTCAGTCCTCTTCATGTCAGGTCACAGCATCTCAATAGCTTTAAATGGGTTGTACTATGATCAAGGTTACACACAAAAAATGACATTTTTAAACTAACTTTAATGATATACAGTACGTATCAAAGAAAAATAACCCCAACACCTCTTTTTGTCCTTTCCCCTTTGTTCCTCTCCTTTACTCTTAATTTCATCAGTACTTCTGGTTAGTGGGTGCGACTTCATGTTGGTCACATGACTACTTCTCAACTGACCAAAACTACATTTCACACTACCCTCACACTTGTAAGCCTTGCCCCGTGACTGTGTGGAGCATCTCAGTAGTACGAACTGGGCATGCTCGACCACACAAGAGAAAAAGCATCAGATGGTCGTAGCTACTAGCAATCAGAGATATGAGTTACATTGAGCTATGTAGGTAGGCGCATTGTATAAACACTGTTAATTTTTGATAAGTAGATATATTTAACTCCTTAACTTAACGTCTTTTGACGTCGGGCATTTCAGGTCTTTGTCTGCAGCAACGTCTATTGCAGACATCGGAGTTTGCGGCGCCTGGCGCCACAGCAGCTCTATGAACGGGGCTGTACTACACAGCCCTGACCCCAGCGTAGCTCCTGCAAGCACCGGGGAGTGGGGGAAACCTCTGCTCCCCGGTGCTTTAACCCTTTGATTGCTGCGGATCATCACCGCAGAGCAATCAAAGGGTTTCCCTGCTCTGTCGGGTGATCGGAACACACGGTGACCTGACAGAGCCCGGGGGACGGCTGCACACTCAGCCCTGGGGACCTGACCTAGAGTAGACCCAGGGCTTTCTGTGTAAGAAGCCGGTGATCAGGACAGACTGTGAGCTGCCCTGATCACTGCCTGTGTCAGACTGACACAGATTATAATGTATTAGCATATTCATATATGCTAATACATTACTAAGTGTAAAAAAAAATAAAAAAAATACAAAAGTAACAGTTCTCTCTTCATGGGATTTAAAAAAAAAAGGAAAAAACATAAAAAGTAAAAAATAAAAAAATAAAAAAATAAATAAATAAAATAAATTTTTAATAAAAAATTATTGTGCATACATTACACACAAAAAAAAAGCTACATATATTAGGTATCCACAGGACCGTAATAACCTGTAGAATTAATCTAACAAGTTATTAAGTGTGAAATGTGAAATAAAAAAAAACAATTTTTTTTAAAACAAATTGAAAAAAAAATCTGCAAGTATTTATAAGCGAATTTAAACTATTCCCCCATAAAGAACAACTCGTCCCGAATAAAACGAGGCCTCATACAACTGCGTCATTGAAAAAATAAAAAAGTTACAACTGTTGAAACGCAATGAGGCAAAAACTAAAAAATGTTCTGGTCATTAACTACATTTCAGGCCTGGGGCTTAAGGGGTTAAAAACTTTGCTATTTTGGAAATATCTATTCAGTGGAACATCATTTCTATGGTGGTAAAACCCTTTTAAGGTCGGTACTCTGACTTGGCTATTCTAAAACACAAAGCATCTTTTTCAACCATTTTTTAGCTGATTTTCTTGTGTGCTGTGTTGTCACCCCGCGCTCTCCAGCTTGAGGTCATGGGTGGCTGCCCTTACATTGTCCTGTAAAATGTTTTCACAAACCCTTTAATTTAAAGTTATATAAAAGCCAGAAATCGTGCTGATTCTTAGGGGCCACTTGAAATTTTTTT
>JAODAL010063317.1:0-19304 GCA_025379985.1 Phyllomedusa bahiana
AAGCATTTTCCCCAATCCACCTACCTAATGTAGGGGGCTGTGTACTATATGGAGTGTGTTCCTGATGGTCCTATATTTGGTTGAGGGAACTTTCACTGTTTGGAGTCTAACATGTTTCTGTGGTAAATTCTGCATTCGACGAGTTGTGGCCGGGAGAAGACGTCATGAAAGTCTTTGACTGGATGAAGAAAGAAATAAAGAGAACGACTCATCAGAAAAGACGTCACCTGTGAGTCACTAAATGTAACGGCACTGTAATCATTTATATGTCTACAGAGCCTGTGTACACTGCTATATACCACTATACGGTTACTGTATGGTGTTAATAGTGGTCTTAGTGTAATGGTTTATATTCATTAACAGTACAATGGTTTTATTCAGTCCCCTTTAGGGTGATGATATGTGGTCAGGGTATGACAGTATTCTTTTGTCTTGTTTATTATTGTTATTGGTATTATTGGTCTTGATATATTGATTTTGTAATTGACAGTATGGTGGTACTAGTCAATATATAGTAGCCCTTGTATACTTCCTGACCCACAGAATACAGAAAAATGTCAAATGAACTGTTCAGCATAAACTTAACTCATAAAACAAAAGACGCAATTGCATTTTTTCCTGTTCACCGAACAACATTTATTTTATTTTGTGAGGGTGGGGGGTGGGAGGGGCAATGGGCAAGAGGGAACAACATTTGGTTTGTAAAAACTTGTTTTTCTTTGGCCCCATTTGAAATTAATTTTCTTCTATTGGACAATTCCTTTTAATAGAAATAAACTTCTGCAGCGCGCTACACCACAGACATCCGTCATGTCAAGTATGGTACCTGATGTTGATTTTTGCTCCACAGATGGTGTCTGGGAATAGGGAGGCCCCAAGCTGAAGTTTTGCACCCGGGCCCATGGGTCTCCAGCTACGCCCCTGGCTCCAACGCTGCTGTTCTGATTTAGCTTAACTTCAATGTATTTGGTAAGTCTTTATTTATTTTTGCCTGTATGTTTAAAGTTAATCAATGAGATGAGAATACCCCTTTAAGAAAGTATTATTATATAACAGGGCTTACAACATGTGACAACAAGCAGACTCAAAGGTACTATATACTTACTCGGCACAATATTCTAAGGCATTGTTCACATGGCGGATGAGGATTGTGGATTTTATTGTTTGTGGATATGAAATCCATACCACATAAAAAAATAATTGATCTGCCACTTATTGATGTAATTTCTATGTTGCTAGATTATAATGTATTAGCATATATGAATATGCTAATACATTACTAAGTGTAAAAAAAAAAAAAAAAAAAAGTAAAACAGTTCTCCCTTCATGGATTTAAAAAAAAAAGTAAAAAAAAACTGAAAAAGTGTAAAAAAATGAATAAAAAAATAAATAAATAATAAAATAAAATAATAAATAAATAATAATTAACTACTTTTCAGGCATTCGGCTTAAGGGGTTAAAACCTGTCACATGTAAAGTCAAAACTCGCCACAGAAATAGAAGAGGTATTACCTCAGATTTTTGCTTTGGATCCATAGCTGGTTTTTCTAATGGACCAAGGTCCAATTGGGCGTTTTTCACCATATTCTGATATTGCCTGAGATATTCAGCATATGGTTACTTCTTGTCAGTGGTATATTCATCATCCAGTGCATGATGGTCAGCAGAACAGTGTTTAATCCTAATGGGGAACAGCACTATCAGTATCAATACACAATGCTGTCAATGTTTAGGATTGATGCTTGTGCCTACCTCACTGCACAGGATAAGCATGTGCTGTCTACAATGATGCCACTATAAACCCGCAGCTTAGTCCTCATTGTGCAGTATGCAAATTAATAATCAATAATCCATAATTAAGACATATGCATGTGAAAGAAAAGAGATGCTGACACAGTTGTCAATGCAAATCTTTTGGTTTATTACAAGCAACACATGAGTTTATTTCACTTCTGTTTAAAGCAGATCATGTTTTTAATATATTAGTAAATCATTACACGTGGATTACATATTTTATTGGTCAACAACTTAATCAAGCCTCTCCTTAATTATCATACCAAAGCCCACCCTGATAAGATTATTGGTTGCTGTCAATTACACATACCTCTTAATTTTATTCTATACTTAATTGTTGGAGATCTATTGTCCCATCAAAACCCAATATCTTAGTCTTATTTCAATAACATTTTATCTTAGTATGGATGAAAGTGCGGTCGATTATTATTTAATACAAAAATTGCTGAGGGTAGGTCACGGACATCTTGAGGTTTTGCCTTGCTTGGAAGCAGTTTCTAGGTATAAAGCTAAAGGTTATGGATAGGCAAGTGAGTACAAAATAGGGAAGTAACAAGTAACCTTTAGTAGTATAAGTATTTGCAAACTTAAATTACCAAATTTATCCATAAGAATAACAACATAAAATAACCTAATTGCCATAACAACAACATAGCACTTCCCTCTAGCTGGAACCCTTTGCTTAGTGGGCACCGCTTAGTTATGTGACAGCTATAGCCAAGTATGTGCAAAAGATTCAATCGCTTAACCACCAATAAGGGTACAGCAAGCTCTCTCCCTCAATCTGTGGGTTGATGTGTTCATGTTGAAAGCCTTGGGTGGCAGGATAAAAGGATAAAATCTCCTGGGCTGACACAGAGCTAAAGCCTGTATGTGGCGGTAAACAGAACTTTTTTCATCAAACAGCAGTTGTAAAACTGCAGAAAACAGAACAAATATTTAACGCAAGTACTATAAATTACAAAAGTGCCTCCGTTTGGCAGACATACCAGAAGGTATGTTTTTGCTTTGTTATTTTTTTTTTTCCACTGGACAACCACCTGAAAAAAAAGTTAAGTTGTGGCATAAACAATTCAAAGTAGTAAGATAGGCGGAGGCCCTAACAACCTGTATTCACCTACAAACATATCAATGATAGGTACCTAGGGAAGTAGAAAGAAGGAGAGAACAATCTACTAAGTAAAATATTCTTCCAGATATACATGTTGCTGTTGTCAAAATATTGTTTCAAAATCTTGTAGCAGAGAGGGCAAGTGGTTGTGGTGAGGGAAAGACCCGTATGTAGATGTCTAAACAGTAGCTGTTTGTATACGCCTTTGTGTGTAAGTTGTTCCATGGGTATGTGTGTAAGGTGGGTAGCCGGGTATGTGGATTTTCTGGGTCACCGTGAGAGCTGGAAATCAAACCACACCAGTGGGTAGAGCCTAAGGGGTCCCCGTTCTTTACCACAGCCCACCGCAAAGCTGGACGTACTAAACTGCTGGAAACCCTCAGAGCGCTACCCCTTATGTATCTACTGGCTGTGACAGCTGTAGTGCTGGACGTAGGACTGTGGAAATGCAAACATTTTGCCCTTCCTTTGATCCATCAGTGTCCGCTTTCAATCGGTCAATAATCCATCAGTATTGCTATAGCCAAAAACAAACCGGAGTTGATAATTGCATGTCTTCTGTGTTTTGTATCCACTCCAACTTTTGGCTACCTAATCATCAGACAATCCTGATGCAAACAAAGGACCATGTCATACTGGGCTTCCTGCTTCTCCGAAGACACAATCGGTTGTGTTTCTCCTTTTCATTTCTTTTGACAGATGAAAAGAAGAAGAAAGCCACACAATGGCAACATTATAGAGTGGTGGAGGCTGGAAATAGCATAGGGAAACCACAGGGTGGTCGAGTGAGAGAGTGGTCAGTTGGCAGCAGCATGAGTAGGCCACAGAGTGGCAAGTGACAGATTGTGGAGGTGGCAGCAACATGATTAGGCCACAGAGTGGCACAATGACATAGTGCGGAGGTGGCAGCCGAATGAATAGACCACAGAGTGGCAAGTGACAGATTGTGGAGGTGGCAGCAACATGAGTAGGTCACAGAGTGGTAAATGACAGATTGTGAAGGTGGCAGCAACATGAGTAGGCTACAGAGTGGCACAATGACACAGTACGGAGGTGGCAGCCGAATGAGTAGACCACAGAGTGGCAAGTGACAGATTGTGGAGGTAGCAGAAAGATGAGTAGGTCACAGAGTGGCAAAATGACAGATTGTGGAGGTGACAGCAACATGAGCAGGCCACAGAGTGGCAAATGACAGATTGTGAAGGTGGCAGCAACATGAGTAGGCCACAGAGTGGCACAATGACACAGTGCGGAGGTGGCAGCAGAATGAGTAGACCACAGAGTGGCAAGTGAAAGATTGTGGAGGTGGCAGCAACATAAGTAGGCCACAGAGTGGCACAATGAGATTGAGGAGGTGACAGCAACATAAGTAGGACACAGAGTGGAACAATGATAGATTATGGAGGTAGCAGCAACATGATTAGGCCACAGAGTGGCACAATGACAGATTGTAGAGGTGGCAGCAACATGAGCAGGCCACAGAGTGGCAAATGAAAGATTGTGGAGGTGGCAGCAACATGAGTAGGCCACACAGTGGCAAATGAAAGATTGTGGAGGTGGCAGCAACATTAGTAGGCCACAGAGAGGCACAATCACAGACTGTGGAGGTGGCGGCAACATGAGTAAGTCACAGAGTGGCAAATGAAAGATTGTGGAGGTGGCAGCAACATGAGTAGGCCACAGAGAGGCAAATGACAGATTGTGAAGGTGGCAGCAACATGAGTAGGCTACAGAGTGGCACAATGACACAGTGCGGAGGTGGCAGCAGAATGAGTAGACCACAGAGTGGCAAGTGAAAGATTGTGGAGGTGGCAGCAACATAAGTAGGCCACAGAGTGGCACAATGACAGATTGTGGAGGTGACAGCAACATGAGTAGGACACAGAGTGGCATAATGACAGATTGTGGAGGTGGCAGCCGCATGAGTAGGCCACAGATTGAACAATGACAGATTGTGGAGGTGGCAGCAACATGAGCAGGCCACAGAGTGGCAAATGAAAGATTGTGGAGGTGGCAGCAACATGAGTAGGCCACACAGTGGCAAATGAAAGATTGTGAAGGTGGCAGCAACATGAGTAGGCCAGAGAGAGGCACAATCACAGACTGTGGATGTGGCGGCAACATGAGTAAGCCACAGAGTGGCAAATGAAAGATTGTGGAGGTGGCAGCAACATGAGTAGGCCACAGAAAGGCAAATGACAGATTGTGAAGGTGGCAGCATCAGAATAGTAGCTGAGTCAGGTATCCAGAAGAATCCAGACTCATTTCTAAAATCTTTGGTGAGGCATCATGACTCATCTAATCTGAAGCTTCAGGCATTGATGTGTGGAAATCCTGGCCGATCCACACCTGATTCATCTTGAAAAAGTTGAGTCTCTCCACGTTTCGGGTGGACAAGCAAGTTCTCCTTGGGGTAACTAAGGCCCCCGCTGCACTGAACACCCGCTCTGATGCCACACTACTGGCCGGGCAGGACAGCTTCTCCAGTGCAAACTCGGCGAGTTGCAGCCACAAATCCAGTTTGCCTACCCAAAAGTCCAGCGGATCTTCAATGTGGGATGGCAGGGTGCCACCAGCTGGTTCAGGGTATGATCCAGGTCCTGCTGCAGCTGCTGATGGAGCTGGTACTGCTCCTACTTCCCCCTCCACAGCAGCTGTGGCAGTGGTATGTGAGCAATGACTAACCTCCCGGTCACACCTGTCAGAGGATGGACGATGGTGCAGATAGGCAGCGGCCAACTGACTACCTATAATTTCTCCATAGTACTTGAGTTTGTCCTCCCTCTTGGCAGGTGAAAAAAAGGCTCCCATTTTGGACCGGTAGCAAGGGTCCAAGAGGGTGGAGAGCCAGAGGTCATCCCTCTGCCACGTGGTGACTATTCGGCTGTCACTAGCCAGGAAAATCAGTATGCAGCGGGCCATCTGCACAAGTGACTCTGAGGGACTCCGTGCCTGCATCACCACTGTATAATGCCATGGTGTGTCTGGGTTATTTGCCTCATCTTCCTCATCTCCTCTATCTCCTCTGACTGCTCCTCCTCTCCTGTCACCTTGGTAGAAAAAAAACCACTCATTTCGCCAGACACTGCTTGTGCTGCAATGTCCTCCTCCTCAAGTTCAGCACCCACCAGACTCATGTGGCCATGAGATGTAGTCACCATGTCTCCAGTCCCCTGACCAGACAGATTTTGCAGCATCTGTTCCAGGATATGAAGCAGTGGAATAACGTTATTCATCCCGTATTCCTGGCGACTGACAAATAATGTGGCCTCTTCAAAGAGCTTGAGCAAATGAGAGATGTCACGCATGAGCTGCCACTGGCTGACATCAAAACTACACAGGGGAGTACTTCTGTCCGCTTGGATAATCAAGAAATCATTGATGGCCTTTTCTCTGTTCATAGTGTCGGTCCAACATATGGAGACTGGAATTCCAACGGGTGGAAACGTTGCATATCAGCCTATGTTGGAGGAGGCCATTCTGTCGCTGCAGCTCAAGGAGAGTGTGCTTGGCACTGTAGGAATGGCTGAAGTGCATACAAAGTTTCCTGGCCATTTTTACAACATATTGCAGATGGGTGGAAGACTTGAGGAATCGTTTGAAAACCATTTGACAGCATGGCTCACTCCTCCTCAGCACAGGTTGGACACCATGTTCCTTCCATTGTCAGTCACCATGTTTTTGATTTTTAGTTGTCACTGAGAAAGCCACAAATCGATTTCGTGTTGCATGACATGGAGCAGTTCCTCCCCTGTGTGACTTTGCTCGCCCAGGCAAATGAGGTGTAGAACTGCATAACATCGCCATGCCCTGCACATGTGGTATGATGGAGGAGCACTAGGACTTGTGGAGGCTGAGGTGGTGGAGGAGGAGGAGGCGGACATTGGCGCAGGAGCAGCAGTTTGACAACGTGGAGGAGAAAGCAGCGTCTCCTGTCCAAGTAGCTGGTCTGGCTGGGCAGGAATCACATTCACCCAGTGGGCCGTAAAAGACATGTACTGTTCCTGACCATAGTTACAGCTCCACACGTCCGCGCTGCCATGAACTTTGGAAGACACCGACAAGCTCAAGGACTGGCTCACCTTCACTTCTACATATTTGTGCAGGGCTGGTATTGTCTTTTTCGAAAATAAATAATGTCTTGGACTCTCCACCTCGGCTCGGCACAAGTCATCAGTTCTCTGAACGGTGTAGAGTCCACCACTTGGAACAGGAGGGACTGCAGTAGCAACAACTTGGACAGGAACACGGTCAGCTTCTGCACCTTAGGATGGCTGGACGCATACTGCTGTCTCATGGCAATAGCCTCAGTGAACGAATGCTGGCGCCATAAGTGGCGAGGAGCAGGAACATCTGGACCTGTAGATGATGGGAAAGACAGACAGCTCCCTTCGGCAGAGGTGGTGTAGCCTTGACTGCCTGAAATGGCGTAGGTGTCAGTAGGTGCTGCTGGTGTTGCTGCGGCAGGATGGACCACCACATCTGAGACAAGTTTCTTCCATCTGTTGACTAGAACCGTGGTGCCAACGTTCGGTCCCTGGCCACACTTCACTTTCTGCCCACAGATATAGCCATATTCACCTCCATGCCACTCTTCACATCACTACTTGCCGACCTACTGCAAGAAGAAGTGGATGTCTGCCCCACCGCTTTGCTGACAAATAGCGTCTGACTGTCCTCAGATAGTTTGTGCTCACTGTATAGTGGCGCAGAGCCCAGACCACATAGTAGTTCTCTGGCTGAGGGAACCGAATGAGACAGCGGTGGGTTGAGGACAGCTAAGGGCCCTGCTCCCGGGCCATGCCAACTAAGGGTTGTGTCTGATGAACTCACCGACTCTTGGCTGGGGTTTTCAGATATCTTCTGAGAGGAAGTGGATGACCTAGTCAACCATTCAAGAACCGTTGGTTTGCTGGTCAACACACAGCTGCTAGATGACACTGGTAGCTCTAACCTGACCGAGTCACCCCCGCTGCAACGTTTCCTCACTGTGCCGCGACCTGTGCCTGCTCCAGGAACACTTGTGCCACTGCCATATGTATAAAACCCTTTAGTTGACATTATCCCACTAACTTCTTGCACTCTAATGCTTTTCATTCTATATGTATTGTGGCGGTGCGACCTTTGAAGATCGCATTTCTCCGCCACTAGAGGTTCTGCAGCAGCTGAGTTCCAAGTTATGGGTTACCAAGTTGCTGCCTGTCAGTGAGGAAGGTCAGCAGTCTGGCAAGGGTAACCAGGAGTTAAATTACTCAGGTGGTAATATAGGACGAGTTTGACTCAGCTGAAGGTCTCTGTTAAATAAGCCTGGTCTTAAGTATACCTGAGGGGAGTGTGGCTCACAGTCAGTGGAGGATGTGTGCACGGCCTTTGTCAGGAGGAGTATCCTGAATTCTTTCACCTCTAGGCTTGAGACGAAGCCAGGCCCAAGACTATATTGTACTGTGTGAGTACATGTTTGTGGGGCTGGGTTGGTAGAGACCCAGGACCACTGTCTAGAGATCGGGCTATCTGTAAATTTAGTTAGTGGCTGGACGGCCTCCTATGGATTTATTTTCGTTTTGCTGTGTATGTTTTTGCATGTATTGATGAATCAAAGCTGGCGGACCGGCGCAGACCTTCAAGAGATCCTCGTGTCGACTTGCTGTTCAAGTTTTACCAAAGCGTCAGATCCAGAGTGTCCCCTCCATAGGCCAAGGCCAGAGATGGCCGGCCTACCGAACATGAGTGAAAGCTCTAAATATGGTGGAGGTATTGCAATGAGGCACATCGCCTCCAGGACTGACTACAGTTAAGTGACGGAGGGGCGCGCAGTGGCAGCGAGGAATTCGGTTGCATGTTGTGGCACAATTGAATGGCACAAGAGTGACTGAACCCATGTTGGATGGTGAATTTTTGCAACATGTTGGGGTGCGGGGTTTAAGTTAAAGGGCCAGCAGCATAAACCGCTACTGCTTATGAAAAGTGACTGTGCATTGGCAGGACTGGTTTGCTCGATACTTGCAAAGCTGCCTTAGGATTGCTGCAGCCGCTTTCAAAGGGCCAGACCCTCCCCAGCACACGGGACTGTGGTGTTTGCTGGAAAAGAGACTGGTGCTGTCTGAAGTTTTTTTCAGCTGGGGAAGCATGGGTTCGACAAGAAGCAACCAAAGTCATGAAGGGCGGAGGGCACTAGGTCATGTGTGAGTTAGTGCACCTGGGGACCACCGACAAGCAGCAGCAGATGACCGCATAACCATCCAAATCTTGGTGGGGAGAGAGGTCATGTGTTTGTTAGTACACCCAGGACACTTCTCTGGCAAGCTGTCCTCCCTACCGTAACCAACCAAAGCCACAGGCCGAGGCAAAGGCTCAAGTCCAAAAGAGACCTGGATTCTTGTTGTTGACAGGAGCAACCATCTCTTCCGAGTACATGGGGCTGGTTTAGGCACAGTATGAGAAGAACTGCTATAGTAAGGGAACGTGATAATAGGGGTGGGGGACCGAAACACTGTCCCCGGTAGAGATGGACTACGGCAACGCCTCCAACAGTGCGATTTAGGGCAGTAGTCCATTTTTCGATGACTCGACCAAAGCTAGTAAAACGGGTCCTCGACCATGCTTTGTGTGACTGTTTTGGAGACATAGTCAGTCATACGATTGATAGTTATGTGAGGGACTGGATATGGAGTTATTTGGGCAGAGATTTCCTCAGTTCTGACAGTTGTGGGAGGAGGAGCACGGAGCAACCCGGGAATAGCCTGAAGGGGACTCCACATTTACTGGTCATTCCCTACCCCGGAGGTGGTTGTGCCACTGCCTAAGAGGGAAGTACAAAATTGTCACCAACTAATAGTCCCTAACGGAAATAGGGTAGAGCGAATCCCAACGAATTAAACCCCGTCTAAATACCATACAAGGACGTGATAAATGTAAGCCCAGATAAAATAGAGTCCCTAAGTTGCCGTGCATGCTGTGTTTCCAAAGGGCAACTCCAACTACATGCCACAGGGAATCCGCTGCCACCTATGCAGAAGCAGGGCAGTCCAGCTGGATGGAGCCCCAACAGCAGCAGGAGTGTTAACTGTTTTTCATCAGGAGCAAAAGAAGTCACCAGCGCAGATCCAGGAGTTCAGGGGGTGGTATCCCACCTACTGTCTGATGGTGGACTGTCACCGAGGCTCGTGTCCAGATGGTACCGGGACATTCCGTCCACAGCATGGGAGACCCGATGGAATGGGGTAAGACTGTTCCTGTTACTAATCGACACATCAAGTGACACCGGTTTTAACGTAACACATGTATTGTGTGAGGACTTGGCCGGGCTGGAAGGCGGTCCAGAGGTGCCGCCAGGCCCGAAGACTCCAGGAAGCAGTCCGGCCAGGATGTTGGAGAGGGTCTGTGTCAGTCATGATGGACTCAATGTATTGCATTGCTGAGTCGTCTATTGAAAATGTTATTTTTGTGAAAATGCTCATGTCTGAAACAGGGACCACGTAGGTCGCCAGTAGCTACGTAAGACGTCTGCTGCACCTGTGGGGGATGTGAAGGATACATACCCGCACATAACTGCAGTAAGGTCAGTTAGAAGAGCTAATGAGAGAAGTGCCCATGGGAAAGGTGTCCCTGGACAATAATGAAGTTAGTGTAAAGTAGTGAACTGTCTTATCTGGATATGAGGCTCCAAAGTGTGAGCTCATAATAGCATGAGGTATGCCTAGAGGTTGGGTTAACCGCCGGCTCGGAGTACTGTAGAGGATGTGTGTCCTGAGAGAGATGATAACCAGGAGAAGAAAGTGGGGGTTTAACACGATCATCTCAGAGGTGATATGGTGGTTACCAGTAGCAAACAAGGTATCCTATGTCTTCCGGTGGGGAAAAGTCATGAGATATGAATCGCCCTGCAGTTGTTAAGTGAAGCTCCTGGGTCTCTAGATGGTCAATGGGTCTTCTACACTGACCACGTGGGCACTGTTGTGAATGTGAGACTTAATGTGCAAGTTGGCAGATGCGCCCCCAGTGGTAGTGGTGGACTGAAAGCACAAGGTACAGTGCAGGCTAATGTATGTACTGTATGTTTGTGTCCAATCGAAGGGACCTCAGTACAGCTCAGGATAGTGCCCCAGTGGGAAAAGCATGCAGCTAGAGCAGAGGAAGAGGTAGTACTCATTCCTTTAGAGCGATAGTGCGGTTCCGAGTGTTCGCTGCAGAAGTTTGAGTCCTGGAAGTGATAGCCATTGAAGAAATGAGTTGCTCCATGTCTTGTGGAAACCAATGTCTGTCTCTAGTAGCAACCAAGTGTTTCTGCCTACTGGGCTCTAGATAGAGGGTGAATGTGTTGCAAAAAGCTACACCCTGCAAGCATGTGTGCTATTGACAGGGTAAGGCTTGAGACGGAATGTGGTTGCCCTGCTAGTAGGTGTGAAGTAATTGGTCCAGGTGATAAACGTATCCCCAAGCATCCCCAGCACCATAGACATAGCAGGCTCGGAATGGGCATGGGTATGAAACAGGTACACAGGGTTCATCAGTTTTGACTCTAAGGGTACCAGATGAGCATTATTAGCAGTGCCAAGGTTTGCAGGAGGGGTCCATAACGGACAACCAAGAGTTCTTCGGGGTAAATGGGTATCGGAGATACTGAGGAAGAATCTCCCATTGGGAAGCAGCTAGACACAGCCGTGCGGAGTAGGTGCTCAAAGCTCACAAAATTGATTATCGGGTTACTGAGGAAAAAGATGGGAAGTAACCATGATAGTTGTGAGTGACAAGATCAATGCAGTGATGAATTGAGGTTATGGCAGTAAAGGGGAGTTAAATACCAAGGCTCCCCATAGGAAGAAGCAGGTGGAATATCCACCAGCAAGGAGGAAAGAGTCAGCGACAACTGCTCTGTGGAGATGATCTAGTTACAGACAGTGTTGAAAGAGGGTCCTAGGAAAGGGATTCCGTCCCTCCAGCTGAGGGTCTCAAACCCAGGTAACGGAGATTAGTTTTGGCGACAGAGGCTGCACCTCTGGTCTATGGAGGATGCCAAGGCAGCATGGTCTCTAATGTTACCGAGCAGGGGTACGATAGGCCCGCTTCCAGAGGAAAGTAACAACCATGCTGAGAATAGGGAAAACAAAAACATGCTTGTACAAATACATGGGGTTGGTGGCAGTCCCCTAGTGCAATGGTAGGTGAGGACCTAGGGTCTTGTGAGTGGTGAGAAAGGTATAGGCCCCATCGGTGGTCCGAGCAGACTCAGAAATAAAGACATGAAGCTTTGATTAGTGAGGGAAAGATGTATAGCGAATGTCTCCAGGATTATGGTGTGTGCCCTGATGGGTCTTTAGTATGGGACAGTCAGGACCAGATGGTAGGAAAATGCTCATGCTTCCAGTGCGTTGACGCGAGTAGAGATACTCCTTAGGATAGTCGCTGAGTTGTTCCGTTAGTGAAAAGAAAGCTCCAACTTTATTTGGTTTGGGAAAGGTAAAGGATGCGACCCTGGCTGATAGATCGGGGTATGGACTCACCTGGTCTTAGCATCTAGGATGTAGGAGAGAGGTTTACCACCCTGGGCAACAGGTTGAACGTTCCGGGTGAAACCAGTGTGAGTGATAGATCAGACAGGGCTCTGGAAAAACAAGAGGATGCATAATCCTGATTAGGAACAGGCGATCTGATCCTTAGCAGAAGGTTAAATTATAGTGTTAATCTAGGATGCTGCTGCAAGTCACTGGTAGCTGGGGGAAAAGAGGATAAGTGGACGGTTGGTGAATGACTCCTGTACTCTTTCGGTTGGAAAGTACTGTGTCCCTCAAGTAAACCAGCTGCTGTGTCTTGCAGGGATGGATACACATAGTAATAGGTGCTTTGACCTGGTGGAAGGTTTGCCAAAGGTGAAAGGCCTCGGCCTTTATCAAAGGGCGGGCGTATGTGGCAGGAGCGACATTAGGAAGCAATGGTTTCTCCGCACTATGAGGTTGTGCAGCGCATGAGTTCCAAGTTATGGGTTACCCAGTTGCTGCTGTCAGGAGGAAAGGTACAGCAGTCTGGCAAGGGTAACCCTAGGAGTTAATTACATCAGGTGGTTAATTCAGGAGAAGTTGCCTCAGCTGAAGGTCATTGTTTAAATAGCCTGGTACTTTCAGATAAAAGTATACCAGAGGGAGTGTTGGCTTCACAGTCAGGGAGGAGGAAGTGTGCAGGCCTTTGTCCACGGAGAGTATCCTGAATTCTTTCCCACTAGGCTTGAGAGAAGCCAGAGGGCCCAAGGACTATATTGTACAGCTGTGGAGTACTTGTTTGTGGGGCTGGCGTGGTAGAACCAACATAGGACCACTGCTAGAGAGGGTCTCTCCTGTAGTTAGTTAGTAATGGCGGCCTAGGATTTTATTTTGTTTGCTGTATACTGTTTTTGCTGTTATTGAAGAATAAAGCTGGACGGAGGCGCCAGACTTCAGAGAATCCCTGTGTTTCGTTTTGCTTTTCCCGTTTACCCCATCATAGCGGGCGATACCAGAGCGCGGAGTCGTCCCACCACGGCCAGGGCAATGATGGCGGCTCCGAACATGATGTGAAACGCTTACGCTGTATTATATATATATATATATATATAATCTTATATATATATATATAACCCACACTTTACTATACTATCATATTATATATATATATAATATATATATTTATATATTATTTATTATTATGATTATATTTATCTATCTTATCTCATTATTACTATACACTCACCGGCGCCACATTTATTTAGGTACAACTGCTAGTTATGGGTTGGACCCCCTTTTGCATTCAGAACTGGCCTCAATCCATTCGTGTGAATAGATTCCAACATAGGTGTATGCAAACGATGCTTCAATGGGTACCAAGGGAGCCCAAAGAGTGCACACCAAGAAATCTATTTCCCACACCATGGACACTACCACCTCACCAGCCTGACAGCTGTTGATAGCAAAGGCAGGATGGATCCATGCTTTAATGTTGTTTCGACGCCAAATTCTGACCCCTACCATCGAAATGTCGCCAGCAGAATCGAGGATCTCACATCAGATCCAGGCAACGTTTTTCCAAGCTTTTAACTGTCCAATTTCGATGAGCTTGGGCAAATTGGAGACTCAGTTTCCTGTTCATAGATGAAAGGAGTGGCACACGGGATGTGGTCTTCTGCTGCTGTTCAGCCCATCTGCCTCTAAAAGTTTCGCCTACTGCTGCGCTTCAGAGATGATCTTCTGCCTAATTGGTTGTAAACGTGGTGGCTATTTGAGTCACTGTTGCCTTTCTATCAGCTCGATACCAGTCTGCCATTTCTCCTTTGACCTCTGGACATTCAACAGGGCGATTTCCGCCCAAAGGACTGCCCGTCTCACTGGATGTATTTTTGTTTTTCGGCCATTCTCTGTAAACCCTAGAGATGGTTGTGCGTTGTGAAAATCCCTGGAGGATCAGCAGGTTCTTTGAAATACTCAGACCAGCCTCTTACTGGCACAAAACCTGCACCACGTTCAAAGGGCACTCTCACATTCACCTTTCTGTAACCATACTGCCATGCTCGTTTGAACTGATAAGGAGATTGTCTTGACCATGTATACATGCTAAATGCACTGAGTTGCCGCCATGTGTTGGCTGTATTGAAATTATAGTAGTTACGAGCAGTTGGACAGGTTACCTAACTAAAAAGTGGCCGGTGAGTATATATATATATATATATATATAGCGCAAGAAGTTAGTGGGATAATGTTAGCTATCTGTTTCTATATATTATGTCTGCCCCCTGTTGGAAGGGGTGATAGTTATTACTCTTTCTACCACTGCCTTCTTGCCCAAACCCCAATGATGAGGAGTGTTGAGGTGTATTTAGAGATGGGCGAATTGATTCTAAAGGTGTGGAATTCATTTAGAATTTAAGGAAAACTTCGGCTTACGGAAAGAAGAGTCGCGAACTTGGGGTACTTCTGCGTGAACGAAGTGTGCTCTTGATTGATAAAATGGACTGCGAGCACCATGGCGTTACATGTGGCAAAAGACTCTGGCAGGAAGAAGGGGCATAGCATACATTGACATGTGCAGAGAATGAAGCAATCAGTGACCGGGGGATTCTGTGGACGTCACCCGCACTATATTAGTCGGGCGTGACGGCTGGGAGCTCCTTACACGATATCACTGTATTGAGTTGGGGGGAATGGGGGTTTTTTGGCCTGCCTCGGCGGCTTAGTTGATACTAATACTAAAGAGTACTCATTTTGATAAGGCGATTTTTGGGGCGGTGTCACAGCTTGTCTCAGAGACTGCTTCTCTTAACGTTCTATTTCTCTATTTTGTGGGGTATTGATTGAAGTCCAGTTGTGCGTACCCAGTGCAGCTGCATATACATTATTAACGCTAATTGCTCAGTCAGCACATTGAATATCCAAGGGTGGATCTAACGCTCATGTTCCGTTGTATTTCATTTAAAGAAACAACGGTTTTAACAATACAAATACACTTCATTTTTGGCTGCTCAATTTCTTTGCGCACAATTTACATCCTGAGGGTTAATTATGCGTTTGTTCGTGTGTGGTGATAAAATAACCGTCTTTTTCACCGGCAAAAATAATTTTTTCCCTCGCCAGCATAATTCACAAGAGAAGGTTAATTACAAGGTCTTTCTTCTTGTTGTGTAGCGTAATAATATTACACGCACCATTGTATACCACGATCTAAGTGGGTAGTTTTTGTGCTGCTCAAATCTTTTGCGCAATATCTTACATCCAGGTGGTTATAATACGATTGTTTCTGCTGTTGTGCGTGACTGAAATAATATACCGTCTTTTTTCACCGGGCAAAAGAGACCATTTCTGACTGTAGCTCATATTACACAAAACGAAGGTTAATTACAAGTTTTTCTTCTTGATGTTGTAACCGTATAAATAACACGCCATTGAGTAACACGCTACAAAGATGTAGTTTTTGGTCGGACTCAATTCTTTAGCACAATTTACATCAAAGGGGTTAATTAAGCGTTGTTCTTGCTGTTGTGGTAACTAAAATAATAGAGACCGGCTTTTTCACCAGCAAAATAAGACATTTTTCCTGTAGCTTAATTCACATGCCGTAGGTTAATTCAAGTTCTTTCTACTTGTGTGTAGCGTAAAATATACCAACGCCAATTGTAAGTCGCTACAAAAGCTGTAGTTTTTGGTCGTCTCTATTCTTTTTGCGCTATTTAAATCAATGGGTTAGTATAAAGTATTTTTTCATGCTCAGTTGTACTCAGTTAAAAGAACTTTGTTTTTCACCGCCACAGAAAAAAATTCTGTAGCAAAATTTCTATTCCAAGGTTAATTAAGCCTGTTTGTGCTTTTAATTCAGTAAAATACACAGATTTTTAAAAACTCCCAATAAAGTCAATTTTTCCTCCCCATTTGGGGAGGCAATTTATTTTCCAAAGGGGTTACCCAAGCTTCTTGGGGGTTTATTTGGGTCAAATAAGGGTGTGTTTTTGACATATACAGATACTTCATCAAAACATGTCTGTACATTAAAACAAAAGCATGTCAGCAGAGAGGGGGGAAAGGCTTTTCCTGGAGTGGCATGGCCAAAAATTATGGAGCGGGCCCAGGTGCAGACAGCAAGGGGACCTCGAGCAGGGGTCCTGGGTGGGGCCACAACTGCGCTTATCTGCGGCCTTTGGGTTGACTAAAACCCCAAAGGGTTTCTTGTTTGGGTTTTGACTAGGTCATTCACTTCCCCCCAGATGAATCGACAACCCCAGCCAAGAGGGTGGGTGTGGGGGGGGGGATCGGGGTTGTTTTTTTTTTGGGTTTTTTTTTCTAGACCCTTTCAAATCTTTTTTTGCCGGGGTTTTGTTTTTTAAAATTTTAATGTGAAGTGGATGGGAGGTATGTTGTGAGGGGCAGACCTGCATACCAAGACCGGTGATGAGGACACGTGACGATGGGAAACACAAATAGAGGTGAGTGCCGATGCATTTGGGAACTGGGGGAAACAGGGCTTCATTCGGCAGGGGAAGAGGGGGTCAGCCTGCGCTCAGGGAGCGGCGCAGCCAGCAAGTGGGCCGTGAAATCAGCCCGGGTTTGCGCAGTGTGGGGGTCAGGAGCCAAAGGGGCCCACGGGGGGTTTAAAAAAAAAAGGCTTCGAGGGGCCAAGGAAAAATAGGGGGGACAGGGTCTCAGTGGGGGGCAAAACCCGGGGGTAGTAAAAGTAGTGAGGGGGCGGTTTGGGGGTTTAAAAACAGATACTCGGCGGTTTTTGGCAGTTCCCTTTTCTAAGCACCAGAGGAGCCGGGAAAATGGGGGTTTTGTAGAATCTGGGGGCAGGAAAAGTGAAAAGGGGGCCAGGGAGCTAATGTTGGGACCACGGCCCTGTTTTAAAAACATGCCCGGTCACCATCCCGGGGGCCTGGGGAAGGGAAAAGTGGCCCCAGAAATTTTTGGTTGGGTCCATCCCCCGTGCAGCAACAGCCAGCAAACCCCCCCCGCCCCCCGTGGCACTATGTTCATTGCAGCCCGTCAAGGCCACCCCTCTTGGGAGATGGGAGCTGTTTTCTTCTTTACATAATCTTCCCCCGGGCCAAAATGGCCCTGCTCCTCGATAAAAATGGTTTCCAGAAATCATTCAGCGAAGGTGATTTTCAAAGAGAAAACCCGTATGCGTTTCCCAACCATCTAAATTGCAGCAGCTGACCGTGCTTTATGTCCAAGTGTTGGTTAAATTCAGTCCCCCACCTTTTTTCCCAAAAAGGGGGACTCTGCCCTTTCAAAAGAACCCAATGGCTTGAAACCCCAGTTGGGGGGAGTTCCAAGCCGTTTAATTTTTTTTCCAAAAAAGGGAAATACAAACATTTTAAAATTTGTAGAACGAAAGTGAGCCCCCGTCCTTTGAATTTTCGGGTTTTTTTTCCCAAAGGGGACCCGGCAGCGCGGGGCGTCTGGGTGTAACTACGGTCAAAAGGGCCCGTTCATGTACTTTTTTGGCCCTTTTTGGGGGGTATGTGCTTCCCGCCCAGGCACACAAAAAAACTTGGACAGGGACGCCAACCTTTTTCCTCCACGTTTTTCAAACTGCGGCTCCTGCCCCCAATGTCTGCCTCCTATCCTCCAACCCCCCCAAAACCCCCTCTCAGCCCCTCCACAAGTAAAAACTCCAAACCCTTACCCCCATTTGTAGGGCAACAGCGGGGTCACGAAAAGGGTTTTAAAACCCGGGGTTGCCCCGGAAAACGGGTCCCCAAAAAGGGGGAGGAAAAAATGCTCCGCGTCATGCAGCAAGAAAAACCTTGTGTGGTTTTTTCCCCGCCAAGAAAAACGGAAACCCCTGGTGACCCCGGGCAATGGGAAATAACGTGTCCGCGCTGCCCCCGGGAAGGAAAGGTCCATGCCGCTGCCCTGGCCCCAAAGTTTTTTAATCTGGTTTTTTTAAAAAAGGTTCCTGAAAATCTTTCCCCCCGATCCCCCAGAAGAATTTCCTGAAAATGGGGCCCGGAAACTGTGAAAGCACTTCATCCTTTCCCAAAAAGCCAGGAAAAAAAACCCCCCTCGGTTGCAGGGCCCGGGGAAAAAAAGGGTCCCAAAAAAACACTTGAAATTTGCGATGTTTTTCCACCTTTAAAAGATTTTTTGATGATACCCGGGGGGACAGGAGTACTCCCCCGGGGTAACTTTTTGTTTGCCCGTGGCAGCTAAAAGCGTGACACCTGCCGTTTGTTTAGGCCCCTTCGAGGGGGGGCACGGGGTTTTTTTGTCAAATGCCAGGACTAAGGGATTAATAACATCATTCCCCCTGCTTCGGGCCTTTGGGAAAAGGGTTTCTGAAAAAACTGTCCCGGGCAGGGGAAATGGAGACGTGGGGGACTTTAAAACCGCGGCCCACCCTGGTCCGGTGGAGGGCTGAAATGGAGGAGGAGAAAAGGGCATTGAAGCAGAAAACATTGTTGGTGAAAGAGTGGATTTTACCCAGGTGACAAGGAGGAGGAGGGAGGGCAGTGGAGGAGGTAGATGGAGATGAGGGAAAACGAGGAAATATAAGTGGAGATTTGGGGGTAGGGAGCCCCCCGGAGTCACTTTTGCAGATGGCCCGAGCCAGGGGGGGTAAACCGGGGTTTGCAGGGGTTTTTTGTTGCTCCGGGGGCCCCCTGGTTTTTGGGGGGGGGCCCCGCCCCCGGGGCAGTGTTTCGCGTTCGCTTCCCCGGGTTTAAAACCGCCTAGGCCTGCTGGCAGTGAACTTAAAAGTTCCCTCCGGGGGGCGCGGAGCTTGGGGGGGCCCGGGGCATCCCGCCTTAAAAAGTGGGGGATCCGGCCCCCCGAGCGTTTTTAAAAGAACCCGCCTGCCCGGAAGGGGGGAAACGAACAAACGACCCGATCGCCTTTCCCCTTTCAAAAAACCCCCGCCGGCCCCCTGGATCACGTGGCCCCGCGGA
>JAODAL010063318.1:0-19304 GCA_025379985.1 Phyllomedusa bahiana
TCACCCCTTAACTTCCTCAATTATGCACCACCTTAAATCAGTCCCTTGGTAAACCATTTTCATAAAAGGGCCCTTGCAACGGACGACCCCATATATTTAGTGGAGCCAGATTTTAACCATCCTATTTTTGGTTGGCTCAGTTTTTTTGCATATAAACAAATTTTGTGTTTTTATTTTTCTTTTAATCTAAACCCTTTAATCATCCTGGGATGTCTGGCCGACATACCCCTTTTACCAAAAGGGGCCCATTTTAAAAGATAAACAACTTTTTTCCCGTATTTCGGGTATAAAAACCTCGTCCCAAAAATTTCTTTGGCCCGAAAAGGGATAAAGAAAGTATGGGCCTTTTATTGCGGCATGAAAAAATTCGGCATGAAAGGAATGGGTTTTACCCTTCCTCTGTGGGGCCCTTAGGAGCATTTGACTGTTTTTTCTTTTACCCAAAATCTGAACAGTAAAAAAATTTTCCAATTTTGGGTTTTTGCCCCTTGTTTAAAAATTTTTTAAGGGAAACCCTAAGAATAGTTTCCCCTTTTTTAGGGGTCTTTTTGCAGAATGAAAACCAGTTTTTTTGGGAAACGTTTTTTAGTGACCAGTTTAGAGTGGAAATCATAACCCATAAAAAAAACCCCAATCTGAAAATCCTTTTTTTCGGATTTTTTTACGAAGCTCACTACTGACACTTTTCCAATTCTGTCACCATGCCCGGGATAATATCGCCTTATACCCCCCCTCTCTACAAACTTTCCACCATTTTCCCCTTTTGGGCCTTTTTTCAAAATTCAAAAACTGGGGAACAGAAAACGTCGTTTTTCCGCATGAATTAAACCTTTAGGGGAAAAGAAATTTAAAAATTTCGGGGCGTGATGGTTTGAAGGGGCAGAAAATTTTTACGATCAATCTCCTTATGGTAAAAAATTTTAGTATGTAGCTCGCATTTTCAATTAAAACCCAAACACATCCAAGAAACTGACCCTTTTAAAGGGTCTTTTGTTTAAAAGAACTGGAAAAGGGGGGTGCTACAAATTTGAAAAACAAAAAACTCTTTTAAGTCACAACTGAATTTTTCCAAAAGTTTTAACAGTTCATCCACAAAGCGGAACCAAAAAGACGAGACTTCTACTCCACTCACTTTTGGCGACTTTCCCCACCTCGAAAGCTTCCAAAAAAATTTTGGGGCCAGGCAAAGGGGCTACCGGAGAGCTAAACCCCCCTTCCCCAGCCCGTAAATAAATTTCTTCCAAAAAAAAATTATTGTTAAAAAACCCCATCTCCAATATTTTCAGCAGGAATCCAATATCCTATTTAAAATTTTTGGGAAGCCCCTTCGTATCCTTTTAAGAAAGCGGGGAAATTTCCCCCTCCCAATAGTTTTGGGGAACCCTGTCAATGTTTTGCAAGGGGATAAAAATTTGCCCCCGACCCCGGGGAAAAATATTCCCCCGGGGGGGGTTTTTAAAAAATTTTGTTTCTTGGGCAAAAATTTAAAACCCCGGGCTTTGAGTTCAACTTAACTTTGTTCCTAATCTTTTGCCCAATAAAAACCCTCGTCCCCTCTTCTGAAATTTACCAATCTTTTTGGTTCTTAATCTGTAAAGTGGGGTCCTTTTGAAATATTCCCCATAAAATTTTTTCTTTTTACCACTGCCCAATTTTCTTCCTCTAAATATTTTTTTTTTACCCAAATTACAAAAAGGCTGCCCCCCTTTTAACCCTTTTCTTCACGAAATGTTTTTCATCCTTCTGCACCCAAGCTACCCTTTTTTTGTTTGTCATATTTGGTGTCTGTCTATCTCCAATAAGCCCCCCTCCTACCCACCTCATTACTCTTTTCTATATCCCTGAAAAGTTTCAAAATTGCGCGCTTGTTTCCGGGATCGAAACGGGACTCGTCTGATAAAATTTTTACCTAAAAATTTTTCCCCCCCCTTTTGGGTTTCCCAAAATTTGCATCCTTAATCTAATTTTCCTACAAAACCTAAAAAAATCTTTTCAAAAATTTGGAATAGCGTTTTTTTAATGTTTGGGGAACAAAATTAAAAACCTTTTTTAAATTAAATTCAATTGTGTTTTTTTTTAAATTGTCCGGGATGATATATTAACCCCAAGGGCCCGGGTTTATCCTCTTGTTTCAAATTTTCGGGTTTGACATTTCAACAAATTCATTTGGCTGAAAACAAAATACTAAAAAAAAATAGAAAAGTAACCTTTAAATTTAAAAAAAACAAAGAAAAAAAAGCTATGTTTTGAATTACAAAAACAAGTTTAAACAAAATATCACTAGATTAAAAAGGCAAATTATGACATCTAAAATAAAAAATTTTAACGCATAAAAGGAGAAAACCCCTTTTAAATAAGCCCTTAAAAAACAGGGGGAAAAAGAAAAGGGTTTCCACGTAAAGGGGCTTCATTGAAAAGCCCTGAAAATTTGAAATTCATCCTAAAGGCACAGACACAAGGGGCCAAAAACAAATCCAACTACCTCTACTAGGAGGAAAAATCAAGGGGCATGGGCCCCTTTTTTACAGGAGGTCCCCGGGATCCAGAAACACAAATGGAAAAAAGGGCTAACGGGCGGGAAAAAAAAAACCCAAAAAAAAAAGGGAAAATCAAAGAAGAAGATTTAAAAGGATTTGGGTGTTAATATATAATCCAGGACATTAAAAAAAAACACAATCTGAAGTAAATTAAAAAAGGGTTTTGAATTTTGTTCCACAGCAAAAACAACGCAATTTAAAATTTTCCAAACAGATTTTATAGGTTTTTTGGGAAAGTTAGATTAAGGATGAAAATTTTGGGTAACACCAAAAGGGAAGGGATCTTATTATAGGTAAATTGAAATCAGAAGAGTCAGAAACGATCCTGAGATAACAAGCCAGCATTAAAATTTTTAAAGCAAATAGTGATTAAAAAAGGTTTGGTAGGGGGTTTTCCCTTTGATGAGACTAACAGAAAACCAAAAATAAACAACAAAAAAAGGGAAACACTTAGAGAGCTGCAAAGGTTTAAAAAAATTATCGGAAGAAAGCATAAGGGGGCCCAGCACTGTTGAAATTGGATAAAAAAAATATTTAGAGAAAAACTAGACAGCTGAGTAATAGAATAATATATGAGAATATTCAAAAGGACCCCCACTGTAAAATTTAAAAAACCCAAAATAGTTTAAGGTAATTGAGAAAGGATCGGGGGGCTTTTTTGGGAACAAAAGTTTAAAAGGAAAAAATATGCTTAGAGTTGAACACCCCTAGAGTCCCGGGTTAAATATCAATGCCAAAAGATTCATAAATCCCCTAGAAACCCCCCCGGAGACCTTTTGGTCCCCGGGAATGGGGTAAAATTTATTCCACCCCTTTTCCCAACAACTTGACAGCTTCCTAAAAACCCTATTGTGGGGGGATTGCCACCTGTTTTTAAAGGGAAAACCAAAACACTTCCTCCACAAGGGGGGGTTTGATATAATAATTTTACTTTCTATGCACCCTTGATTTTAAAACTTGAACACAAAACATTCCCCATGAGGAGGGATACAAGTAAATTTAGGCAGAGATTCATTCAAAACCCCAACCTTTCAAATAGGCATTTTGGGATTCCGGGCTGAAACTATTGGAAGGTTCTTTCAACAACTATTTTAGGGTTTTTCCCAAAAATTTTATTTACAGGCGGCAAAGTGGGGGATGGCTCTCCTGTACCCCTTGCCCCGGCCAAAATTTTTATGGAAGCGTTCGGGATGGGGACTCGTCCACAGTGGGGGGAAGGGAGATGTCCCGCTTTGGCTCCGCAAAGTAAAACGGGTTTATCCTTTTGGGCGGGTTTACTAGTGAACTTAATGAGTTTTGGGCTTGTTCCCAATAAAAAAACACCCCCTTAACCAAATTTTCCCATCCCCAAAAAACCCTAAAAGGGGCATTTTCTTGGTTGATTTTCAAATTTAAAATGCAGACACAACTAAAATTGTACCAAAGGAATTGATCGAATAAAATTTTCGCAACCCTTTAACCATCACGCCCCCCGAAATTTTAAAGCAAACCCTAAAGGGCAATTTTAAACAAACGACGTATCTTTTTCCACAATGGGAGAATAAAAAGGCCCAACGGGAAAAAGGTGGATAATTTTTTTAAAGGGGGTAAAAAGCGCGTATTAAACCCGGAAAATCGGTGACAGAATTGGACAGTGCTCACGGGGTGAGCTTCGTAAGAAAAAGATCAAAAAAAAAGGAATTTTCAATTGGGGGTTTTTCTATGAATTAAAGATTGCCAAATCAAAAAGGTCCCCTGAAACATACAAAAACTGGAAAAAAATTCCTGCAAAATGACCCAAAAAATGCCATCCCTTTTTTTAGACTAAACCCCAAAATTTTTCTATCAACGGGGGAAAAAAAATTTAACTTTAAATTTCCTTAAAATTTTGGGAAAAAAGAAAAATTTACTCAAAAGCTCCTAACACACAAAAGGGAATACCCATTCCTTTCATGCCAGAATTGTTTATGCCCCAATAAAAGGCCCATACATTTCTCATCCCATTCGGGCCAACAAGAAAAGGTACGAGGGTTTTTTTACCTGGACACAAAAAAGATTTAACTTTTTAAAATGCCCTTGGGGGTTTTAAGGGGGATTTCGGCCCGACATCGAGGGTGAAAAAGGGGCGATTAAAAGAACATAAATCACAAATTCTTAAAAATTCAAAAAAAACTGAGCAACAAATTTGGGTGGGTAATCTGGCCCCCACTAAATATATGGGGTTCGTCCCAGCAAGACACTTTAATTTAACCCTGGTCACCAATGACCCGAATTTTTAAAGGGGGTGCATAAAAATTTAGGGAAATTCAGGAAAGACAATCAAAAACAAGTTTAAAAATCAGATTGGTTTTCGTCCCAGAATAAATTGGATCTTCGACTTTCAAACGTTATCACCAAAGGCTTTATGAGGGAAAGCCAATGGGAAAAAATATAAAAAATAAACCAAAACAGGTTTGCGATAAGTCCCGCTTAAATCAATATTAACTAGATTTACAAAAAATATGAAAAAAAATATTTTTGTTTTTTTTTTAAAAAAAAAAAATAAAAATTAAATTAAAATAGAAACTAAAAAAATAATAATCCCCCTCAATAAGAGAATTTTGTTTGTCTACCCAAATTTTTTAAAGTATTCCCTTTTTTAAAAATGTGTGTAAAATATGGGTTTTTTTTTAAATATTTTTTGTATATGTTTTAATAGCAGTGATATTAAGGAGAAACAGTTTAAAGGTTCCCCCTTTTCCTTCATCAAAAGGCCCCCAAAAAAAAAAAAAAAAAAGGGGGCCTGACCCCCGGAAAAAAAAACAAAAAAAAAAAAAAAAAAAAAAAACGAAAAAAAGGAAAAAAAAACCCCCCCCGCGTAGAAGGGGCGCGGGACAATCAACACCAGCGTTGGGAACACCCTGAGAGGGTTTGGGGAGACACCGAAAGCAAAGAGAAACCGGTCCGGGATGATTCCCCCAGGGAAACCCCCCTTCGGAAAAACCCGGACTGTATCACGGGTTGGCCCGGTTTTGAACATTTGTCCTTAAGACTTTTTTCTTTTTAAAAAGTTGCCCAAAATTAAAACTCTAAGTTTATTTTGGGCCCAATAAAATTTTAAAAAATTTTTTTGGGGGTTTAAAAAAATCCCATGACAAAAGGAAAAATTGCAAAATCTTGAATGGGGGTTTTTTTTAGCAGGGGGGACCTGCACAAGCCCTCAAAAAATCAACCATTTTCCTTTGCCCAAGATAAATTTAACTTTGCTCCCTCGCCAATCGTTAAAACCCTCCGGCTTTAAGAAAACGCCCTTGGGAGAAAAAACCGGGACGACACAATCCTTTTCCCGAAAAGGGCCCCTTTGTTAAGGGCTGGGTCCACCCCCACAAAGAACATCCACTTCCAAAATAAAGGGTTTCGCGGGGACTGGGCGTGAAGGTTTTAAAACCTTTCGAAGGCGATTTAGCTTCACAAACGCCTCCTCGGGCCCCGACAGGGCCCAAATGCGTGGATTTTTCTTGTTTTTTGGTGAAACCACTATCCGGGCCACCACTAAGAATCGGGAAAAAATTTGGGGAAAGAAATTTCAGAACCCAAAATCGCTGGATACCCACAGCCCACGGGGGTGGCCATTGCAATCGGGAGGGCAGTTACATGGCCCTTTCCTAAAGGGCCCTTGGGCTAGGAAAAATACCCCAAAAAAACGGGGGCATTCCCGATGGGAAAAGGGACTTCCCCCAGCTTGGGAACAGGGGGTTTTCCCGGAGACGTCTTAGTACTTGGGCGGGCAAAGGGTGCGGGGGTCTCGAGGGCAAAAAGGGGGGAACCCAAATAAGTCATCGAAAGGGAGACAACCACCAGGAGGGGAAAGGGGGTTCCCCCGAAGACGTCCTTTCACGACTCCTGAAAGACGGCCGGGGGCCCTTACAGAGTCCAAGGCATCACCCGGACTCCCTAGTGCCCATTTCCCCCTTTTTTGAAGGCCGATTCCATTTTATCGCCCTTGCGATTCGGAAACCCAAATTTGGGAAAGGGCCCCCCTCAAATCCAACTTGGAAATAACTTTTTGCCTTGGATGGGGATCAAAAAGGGGGCCTGTTCCCGGGAAGGGGAACGGTTTTTTACCCTTTTGTTCAACCCCGGTTTGTCCCAAAGCAGGGCCCTAAGGTACCGTCCCCCCTTTTTCCAGAAAAAAACCCCGCCCCAGCGGGGGGGCCCATGAAATTCCGGAAAAACCCCTTTTTAAAATTTTCCTTTGGGTGTACTCCCCCCAGGGTTGGGTCTCAAACAAAAAGGGGAGACTTGGCCCCCGGGGGGCGGTAAACCCCAAAAGTCAACGGGCCTCGTATGGACATGCGGCGGAAAATTTTCGGGTTTTTCCCCCCGGAGGAAAACAACGGGGATACCCAAAATTTTGGGGGGCCAAAACCGGGGACGCCCTAAAGGGGTTAAGGGGAGAGCAGGGGAAACACTGGGGAGGTCCACCAAACAACGCCCCCGACATTTTTTTTCCCCAACCAAACACCTCTCCATAGACCAGTCCCGGGTAGGGGGAAATGGAACCTTTGCCAAGGGGGGTCCCAGGGGGAAACGCCGACCAGGGGCGGGGCAACACATAAAGGCATCTCCCCTTTTTGCAGTGCCCCCACAAGGAGGGACAGGGGTTGGGACAAAAATGGATGGGGGTTTGCTAACACTCCCCCTGAAATATGAGATGACAAGCCCGGTTTTCCCAGGCGTACCCCCTGAAGCCCAATTTTTGCTTCACGAGGGGACTGGTGGGAAAGAAATTCCCCAGCCCGTTTAAAAAACCCGGCTTGGAACGTGATCCAAATCCCCTGACACACCTGCAAAAAGGGTTTAACAGGCGTGGAGAGGAGGAGGTTTTTCACCGGAAAAGCCTTTTCCCACAGATCCAAATTGGGGGGAGTTTCCCGCAGCCTTGGGGGGCTTGGGGCAAATTTTTCCGAAAATGCTCTGGGGTTCCACAGGTAAGACACAAGCCAGTTTGGCTGGCTGGGGAATTTTTGCTCAAGAAGGGGGACCCGAACAATCTGCATGGGGGTCGTCGGTGGGTGTTTGGGGGGCTGTGGGCAAGGGGCCCCTGGAAAACCGGGGCCAGGCCAGGAAACCCCCGAGGTTGGGGTGACTGGCCTCTTCAGAAGTTTCCCCCTCCCGTTCAATGAAGGATTCCCATGCGGGGTCCCAACCGATCAATCGCTAAGGGAGGGAGGGGCTCAACCCAAGCGGGTTTAAAATCACTTTTTTTTTTTTTAGAGTCCCCTTGAAATAACACATATGCGGCCTCGTTTAATTCAGTTTAAGGGCCCCTTAAAGGAATTGCACCGCTTAAATCTCCTACAAACAGGTCTCCCTGGCGGGAGAATTTTTGGGGGGCCTCTCAAGGGGGAGGAGGACGGGGTGGTTCCTCGAAAAGTTGCGGAAATCACTGAAAATGACTGAAAATCCGCCGCACCGGGAAATTTTCTCGTCCCCTAGGGTGTTTTCCCATGGGCCCGGGGGTTGGGCCGGAAAGAGGGACCACAAAGCCCCTTTTCACGTTCCGGGGGAGGAACTGGGCCGTCCCTCAGCTCCACGGGGCAAGAGCATTGAGTGGAAAAAAACCCCCTTTCAAAGTTTCGGGGCAGCGTGAACTTGGGTGGGATTTACAGCCAAAACTTGGGTCCCCTGGGGAAACACCGGAACCGCCTTTGGGCCCGGGGCAACTGAAAATTTGGGGGTTGCTGCCCCGGGGGGTGTGAGCTGCCTTTCACCAAGGAGGGAAAATTGCTCGAGCAAATGCGCCCAAACTTTTGTGATTGCTTTAAACCCCGACGTTGGGGATGCTGGCCAAAACTTGGCAAGGTACCTTTTGGGGGGATCCATGGCCCGGATCCTAAGGGAACGATTCTGGGGGGGATCCACTGACCACCCCCAGGCGATGGCGTAAAACCCCCACCAGGGAGTGGAAACTAAATTTGGGGCCCGGGTTTTTACCAGAGCCCGCCCAAAACGGGAAAGGTCCCCTTTCTGCGGCGGTTCCACCTCACTACCCACTTGGGGGGGCTTTCCTCGGGGGCGGGCCCCGGGTGCGAGGGACAGGAACGGCAAAGGGAGGGTCGTATCGAGGACAGAGAAAGGTTTAGGGCCAAAGGGGGCTCTGGTTCGGGACGGTTAAAAAGGCCCGGGGTCGGGGGGCGGCAAGGTTTTGAGAACGGTAGACGTAGCAAGGGTTTGGTTTCACAGGGAAAGGGAAAACCCGGAACGCTCCCGGAACACTTTCCCCCATGGTTTTGAACCCCCAAGGATCCGGGGAGGGGCCCGGCCCGGAAAAATGACCGGCTAAATAGGAGCAATTTCCCGGGGAATGAACCAATTTTCCGGGGCACTGCCCCTTTAAATTCAAACGCCGGCCCCGGAGCTAAAGCCCGGGACAAAGGGAAACAGCCTGAGCCCGGAGCGGGCCGGGTAATGCATCCGGCCCGGGGACGGGGAGGGGACGGACCCCCAAACCCCACTGCGGGACGGGCCCCCGCTTGGTGCAGAGCACGGGGCGCCCTGGACCCGGGGCAGTGGTCCTGACAGCTTTTTCAGTTCAGGGTGTGGTTTCCGGGTTAGGCCAATTTTAAAAGGAACACCTAAAAAAAATGGAAAGGTTGGGGAAAACAAATTCCTTTTTGGGCACAAAAGTATTTGGGGGGTTTTTCCAAAGGGCCATTTTGAAGTTTGGAACCTTTTTTATCCAACCTTTTTTTTTTCCAATGGGAAAAGGGGCATGTAACCATTTAAACCATTTGAGAAATTTTACAAAACAAAAAATAATTTGCTTGGTTTTAAAATTTAAATTTATTCCCTTTTATGAGTTTTTATTCAAGTTTCTCTTTTTTACAGCCATTGACATGTTGCAGAGTCTGACTTGTTAATTTGCACTACAATGCCCTTAGTATGACCGCGAAGAAACATACATTCGGGGCATTCTACACTGTTTTTAAAGCTTTTAGAACTGGCCTTCAGCACCAACGTTATACTGCGCAACGGGTCTCTGCAGCACGGGACTTCGGAAAATGCAAAAAAAGCTTGACAAAGAAACAAGCATTAAAAGCATTTATTTACATTTTACATTGGACAAACTTTGTTAAACATGTTCACTTTCAAACGATTGTGTAAGTTGGACAACTCCTACAGTATAAACATGACGGGTGATTCTCTTAATTTTGGTAATGTTTAAACCAAATGACACTCTTTTAAAAGGAAGGCATCAGTATGCATAGAGCTTGTAAAATCGCAGAGTCCCTGTGGTTCTGTATGATAAAGCTGTAGGCACTTAATATATTTTGTCATATGTTGCCCCCATGTTGCACAAAATTCTAATTGATTGCCTTTTAATACAATACAAAGTGGGTTTCTGTTTAAAAAGGGAGAACAGGGTTTTTACGTGTACTCCCCTTTTGGTTCACCCATACTTCATATAATTGAAGCCTTGGAACCAACCCACCCCATTGCTGAATTTTATGGCTTTGTTTATAGTAATTTTGGTTTTTTTTGATTTAACCTCGCTTTTGTAAAGTGCTGGGGAATATGTTGTGTTTTAAATGAATGAAGATTATTTTATTAACAAAACCCGTATTTCAAAAAGGATAAAACCCTTATATTTCTGTAATTTTTGGGTTTTATATCTTTTCATGGACAACACAAAGATAGACTCCGGGTAAAATGAAATCAAGAGCTTTTTGGTTTTAGAGCCCTTGTGCCCTCCACCTTTTGTTTAGGATGTCCACAGATGCCTTTGGGGGTTAGGTCGGAGACTGCTTGGCAAACTTTCCCCTTTACCCTAAATTTTCTTTAGCGGGCAGGGCTCCTTACATGTTGGAATACTCCCCGGGCCCATTTTTCCTAAAGGGGGGACATGCGGTTTCATATTCACAGAACATGTGGGCATTCATTTTTCCCCTCATTAACTTAGCTCCCCACAGCCACACACCATCGGGCCCCAAACCATGACATTCTCACCACCATGCTTGACTGTACTACTCACCTGGTTGGCACCACACGCACTTAATATCATCTGAACTCAGTAAGTTTATCTTGGTCTCACAACCCCAGGGCATTTTCCATAATCCCGTTTTAATTACTTTCTTTACAAACTGTTTGCAGGGTTTTTTTGTTATAATCTTTTAAAAGGCTTTCTTTCCGGAGACAGCCATGCAGACCAATTTGATGCAATGACAGCATAGGCTAGTACTGACAGACTGAAAACCCCCCCCCCTTACCTTGCACAAATGCTGCAGACTCATACTCATTTTTTTTAAAAATCAATCCTTTAAGATACGCTGAGCATACGCTCAACTTCTTTGGGGAACCCTTTGGACAAAAGGCCTTTTTCTGAATAGAAGCTTGGAATTGTTTTTTTAAAACCGCTGTATGGTCTTGGCCCACCGTGTTTTTAACCCCCCTCAGTTTTAGGGTTTTTAGAAATTTCTTTATACCCTGGGGCCATTTTTATTAAAATCAAAAATTTCTTTTTTTTTTCGGGATCCTATTCTTTCTAATGAGGGGGGACATGCCCCAAATATAAAGGGGAAGTGTGAGAGGATAACCCAAAATTTAAAAACACCTGCCCCCCCATTCACACCGGGAAAACCTTGAAAACACTAACAAGTCACAGGGAATCTGTAGAAAAAAAAAAGGAAAAATTTGGGCACATTTGCATTTTTAAATTAGGGGGTACTCCTTTTGTTGTCGTGGTTTATACACTGAGGGGGTTTGTATTGAGTTTTTTTTAAAGGGGCCAAAAACCCTCCAAATTTACACTTTTATACCAGCTGTACATTTGGATTACTTTCCCTTTGTATAAAATTGTTATACCCATAAAAAAATTTAAAATCCCAAAAATCTACAAAAATGTGAGGGGGGGAAACCCCCATTTTTGGGGTGATAACTGTATGTTCACAAGCAATTTGTTACAACAAACTCTGCAGTCATAGAATGTTTACTATGTTTATTACATTGTGAAACAACTTTGCTCGATTTATTTGGTATATTGTCAAGTTAACCATCTGTGTTGAAGTTCTGTAGGAACTTATGAAGCTAAAGTCCTTAAGGACATATTCCCTGGGGCACATCCTCACCACAGGACTCCAAAACTGGTTCCCCTTTTTGTCCCCAAAATTTTCCCAAAATCCCCCAAGGGCTTAGAATGAAATTGCTGCGGGGAAATGGGGGTAACATGGGAAGGGGTAACTGTGCTAAAAAGGGGTTTGGGAAGCTGTGAACTGTTTTAAAAGGGACCCCAAAACGGCAAATTTTCATTTCATTTTCATGTCTTTTTTGGTTTTCCCGGGAACAAAATCACATCTTTTGGGTTACCAACATCTATCTTGATACCCTAACCCTTCCCGCATTTTTTTTCCATTTTTTTTCAAAAAACCTGCTTCCCCTAAAAACTCGGGAACTCCTAGAAAAGGGGAGAATTTACAAAAAATCCCTACACCACTCTCGTTTGCTGAGAGATTTTTGGGTTCAGACTCTCAAGATAGGTAGGTTCCCACGGGTTTAACGATTTAAAATCAATATTTAAAGTCATACTCTATTGATATGCCATTAATGTCTGAGATGGTAACATCCCTTTAACATAGGAGATAACAAAAAGGGTGCCTGTAAATAGTCGGTATGGGAGAAGTTGAGGCCCCTTTTGTGCTTGTGCCCCACAGACTTCCTACTCTTTCTGCCCCCCCCCCCATGCATCCCCGGGGAAACACTAAAATGTGTGTTCGACATCTTCATCAGGAATTTTCCCCTTTCTGACAAAGGCATTGGGGGGCTTTCCCCTTTTGGGTAAAGTTCTAGAAAATTTTTTAGGTCCCTTTTGTTGGGTTTGGGTAAGGTGTTTTTCATGGGTATGGAGGTAGATTTTGCGGGAACTGCCCCCCAAATGGTGAGCCAAAATAAGGGGGCAGAGTTTTTAAGGAGCCCCCCCGGTCTTCGGCCTAGACCTGGCCCGCCCAAAGGGCCCCCTTGGCTTGTGGGGCGGGACCCCTTTAAATCACTGTCCCCCCTGGAACTTTCTTGCCGGGTGGGACTGGATTTTTTTACGTGGTAAAAGAAAAAACAAGGCATGAGTTTGGGCAGGGACCCGGCAATAAGGTCAGGGGGAAAACCCACAGGCCCAAAAGAGGTCACTGTCCAAGCACAGCGTCAGGCAAAAGAGGAACATTAACAGCAACAACTCTCCACTAAAGCACACCAAGGATCTGGCTAAGGGAAGAGACAGAAGAAATAGGGTCAGAGCCCCATGATTAATCAGTCACTGGTGCGCTGGCTTCTTTAAAAATTTTACCCGAGCCAGTACCCCTAGGTGAAACAGAACATGCCCCAGTGGGGTTTTTTTTTCAGAACAGGGGGGACCCCCCGCCCGAGCAGGGGGTAAGGAGAGGTGAGTAAGGATTTTGCTTTGAAAATAAGGGACAAAAACACGCCCAGGCCTTTTGGGTTGGGGCCAAAGGGGGACCATGGCAGTCATGTTTTTTGTCTGTACCCGTGGGGGGTTTTTTTGTCAATAGTTGATACCTTTTTACAGTAGAATGTTGCTAGTTTACACGGGCACTTTAGGGAGTTATTGGGTTTGTCTATGTATGAGTTCTGAAAACATTTTTTTCCTTTATTCCCCACTTTATTCAGTATTGGAGAGTATATTTGTATTTAACTTTCTTTGGTAAATATATAAACGTCTGAAAAACATTCACTATGCCCTTTTGGAAAACTTCATTCCAATCCCCCAACAAAATCAAAATTAGAACGTAAGAAAAGGGCAGCTTTGTTTAAAAGCAGTAACCCCCAAAAAAAATAAATTTTTTAAAAAACAAATTTTTTTTTATTTTAGATATAAACCCAGCAGCGCTTCCCTAGCCCAGTACAGGGGGGAGAGGGGTATAAACCCTCCCACGTCCCCGGCCCGGGAATTTAAAATTTCGGTGACGTCAAAAGAACCCCCGCCGGGTTCCCCCCCCCTTATTGGCTTTAAACCCCTCCCCAAACCTTTTGTCTTTTAAAAGGGGCTATCCCCTTTTCTTCCTCCCAGGTGTTTTTCCCCCCCCTGTAACGCCATGGGGCTCCCCAGCCATTTTATAAAATTTAAAAAGCCACATTTGTTCCCGCGAATCCCCCAAACCCCGACTTCGTTTCAGAATCAAATTTTTTCCCCTTTAAAATTTTAAAAAAACGAATTCCATTTTCCCTTAGAATGATTCCCCCCCTTTCTCAAATTTTTGGGCTTTTTGGGGAAACAAAAAAACATGATTTTTTTAAAGTGCCAATTACGATATATGGTTTGAGGAGAAGCCTGTTAAAGAGAGGCATGGCCTGAAAAATGGGGACGTGGTCAGAAAAAAAGGGGGTTTGAAAATTCATTTTTTTTCAACTTGTTTTTTAGTAAAAACTTTTCCCATTTTTTTGGGTTTCAAAATGTACATAAAAAACAGACGTGTATCATACCCCAACATGTAACCCTTAAGGAAAATCAAATAAAAAATTTAACATTACGAGTCTCATGTTTAAAAACCCTGTATAGGTTTTAAAACTTTTTTTTTTTTTTCCCCCAAATACAACCAATCACTTTTCCCCCTTTTTTCATTTCATATATTGCTCTGAAAAAAAGAAAGGGGCTCTGTTTGGTTACTTTGGGCAACAAAGAAAGCCCCTTGGCCAAGACGTTTTCAGACTGTTCCCCCCGTTTTTTTTTATGCCCCGTACAATGCATCCCTTATTCTTACAAATTGGGTTTCTGTGATTTTATTTTCCCTCCTTTTTCCCAAATGAAATTGAAAGTATCATCAAAAAATCCCATTTAGGGGAAAATTTTTTTTAAATAAAAGAAAATCATAGATTCAATTTTTATGTATTGGGTTTTGAAAAAACGCTTCTGGGGTTGTAATGACTTTTGAAATTAAAGGGGGTTTTTCCCATTGTTCAAAATTCCCCCTCATCAGAAAATAAGAGGTTTAAAAAATTAAAAATAACAAAAACTCACTCATTCCATTTACAAACTGCCAGTTTTATTTGCATCCCCCATGTGTTACAACCCCAGTACTTAAAATGACGCTCCCAGAAAAATAAAAAGCCTCAGCAATAACCTGTTGTAGATTTGGCAAGAGACCATTAGTGGCCTATGAATAGCTGCAGGATAATATTAAAGTATCAAGGTGATCCCCAATGGCCGGGTTACCCCCAGGACCCCCAACATCGCTGGAAAAAGTCTTTTTTAAAAGGGGGGGTTTTTTTTTTCTATTTTCAAACATCCCCTTATGACTGACTAGCAGTTTAAAATAATGAGACCTATTTATCAGTGAGACTAACAACTGCTACTTTACTATTAGATTTATAGCAGGTGAAATAAGTATTGAACATGTCACCAATTTTCTAAGTAAAAAGTTTTCTAAGGCTGCTTTTTGACATGAAAATTTTCCCCCAAAATGTTTGGGGAACAGGGAAATAACTAAAAACCTTAGATGTTTCCCCCTAAATTAAGTTATGTGAAAAAATTTAGAAATGCCCAGGGATAAGAAATTTAACACACTTACTGAAATGGGATTTATTACTTCATACAAAAGGGCCCCCTTTTTTAGTTTATAACCCGCCCTTTAAGACAAACTCCTTTCAAGAGATTAGTTTTTCATGCCCCCTTGGCCCCAGGAGGAATTTTTTGGCCCCCCCAAAAACCTTTAAGGGTTTTCCCCCTTTACCCCCCTTTCCCAAAGAACCTTGAGCCCCTTTTGTTTCTTCCATAGATTTTTTTTAATTGATTCCGGTCAGGGATTGGCTGGGCCCCCTTCCCAGCCGCTTTTTTTTTTTTTCTGAAACCCCAATTGGGTAGTTTCCCCTTTGGTGTGTGTTTGGGGCATTGTCCCTTTTAAATTCCACCCTTTTATTTCATCTTCACCATCCTTCCCGTAGATGGAAGCCCGATTTTTTTTTTCCCAAAAACTTGGTAAATTTGTCCATTCCTCCCCTTTTTTTAATTATATTAAGTTTTTTTCCCGTGCCCCTCTGGGTGAAAAACAGCTTCACACCATGATGTTCCCACCTCCAATCTTCAACTTAGTATGATGTTTTTTGGCCTCCAAACATGGTCTTTATTATAGCATCCAAAGAGTTCAATTTTGATCTGACCAGACTATATTCTCCCAGTATTTCACAGGCTTATCTAAATGTTCAGCCATGGAGTCTTGTTGGTTAACATGCAACAGGCCCATGGAGGTTTCAGTTTCCCTAACTTAATGTTTTTTTTGGAAGCCCAAATTTTATCCCCCTTTATTCCAGGTTTTTTATGGGAGCCCCTCAAAAGGGGGGTTTTTGGTCTTGGGAAAAACTCCTTTTTGATAATTCTTTTCACTCTAGATGAAATTTTGCAGGGAGCACTTGGTCATGGCCGATTCATGGTGTAATTATGTTCCTTTCACTTCTGTATTATTGGGGCCCCCAAAATTTTTTCACTTGAACGTTTTTGGGATTTTCTACACAGCCCCGGATTCTTCAAAGTATTCATTTTTTGTGAGAAACCCCCAAAGAAAAAAAACCCTTCTGTAGTTAAACAGCACGGATTTTTTTCCCGGAAAGGGTTTTTAAAAAACTTTCCCGGGGGTTCCAAGGAATTTTTTAAAACCCGCCCCGGGTCTTCCCCCCAGAATTGGGCCAAACAGCTTCCCCCTACATTCAATTTTAGGGGGTTCGATAGCAATTAACCCAAAAACCCCCCCAAGGTTTTTTTTTGGCCAAAAAATCTGCCGCCCCAAAAAATGAAGTCCAGCCCCGCCCCAGCCCAAAGTTTAAAAAAAAAAGTCCCGGGTTTAGAGACAAATTTTTAAAAAAAGCTGTGTAGACATTGCATTAATAGTTTTAAAAAAATCTTCCCCGTAAAAAAATGACCCCTTTATCTTTTGCCCAAAAATAAAAGTTGCCCAAGGTCTTAAAAAACAGCCCCACTGGTGTAACCCATTTTGGGAAATTTTCTTGCGTTTTAAATGGGGAAAAAATTTTGTTTCCCCCTCACCGGAGTATGGGCCCCATCACTGGGAGATTTTTGTTTAAAGCGGGGGCAAATTAAAAATTTTTGGGGCATAAAGGGTTTCCAGCCGGGGATCAGCCCTTGGGGTAAAGGAGATTTATCAGGGCACTGAATTTCCCTTTTTATATGTTTTGGGGGGGTAAAACCCTTTTGTTTACAAGGTCCCTAAAAAGGGGCAAATCTGTGGCCACTATAGTGGGGGGTTTGGGGGCCGGAGGGTGTTTACAGGTTTTAAACACACCCGCAGGGGTTTTTTCTCACAATTAAAAGTTGGCCCGACAAGGCCCCACAATTTACAAAAAAACTTGTCAAAGGGGGGTGAAGCCCAAACTTTTTAAAAACGCCTCCAAAAATGTGATTGAATATCAGGGCTTATAGCCATTTTACAAGTGATCCTCAGCAAGGAGCGCCCCGGGTTTGGTCCCCGAGGCCCCCCGATGGTTTTGTCCAAACCCAACTTCTGTAACAGTTTCCAGTTTTGGCACTTTTCAAATATGTCCTAGGCACCCCCGACAGGGTTTAAAAGGGGGTGAAAACCCATCGTACGCCCTGATTGTGGTAAAAATTTTTAATTTTACATCCTTTTGCCCTGAAAATTCAATTCAACAAAAGGGTTAAATTTAAATTTTTCTCCATTCAAATTTAATTTTTTGTTTATTTCATCTGTTGGGATCCCCTTTTTAAAAATTTTTAAACCCCAAAAAATAAGGAGTTGGGCAATAGGGAAAACTATTTGACTACCTGAGTCCTTAATTTGGGAATATGTTTGTGTTTATTTTAACCAAAAAATATATGCATTATGCGCTGGACACAAAAGTGTGGTAGTCCCACATATAAAGCTATTAAATCAGGAAATAGAGAAAATATAGTGCAATTCAGACTCTGTTTGCCCCAAATATTGCCCCCTTTGGCCCCCTCAAAAGCACTGCCTGCGTTTTTTTTTGGATACATTTTTCAAGGTATCAAAACATATATCAAAAACAAGATGGAAATTTGGGGCCCTTTACCAACAAAAATCAAAAAATAAAATAAAACCCCCAATCCTTCTATCCTCAAAAATCTGCCATCGGGAGAACCCTATACACATTAGCCCAGGAATAAAGGGGTGGCATCGATTTAATTTGCGTGGCCCTGCAGAAAATAAAGGGGCCCTTTTAAAAGGGGGAAAAACCAAACAAAATATTTTTTTTAAGCACTTAAAATTAAACGATAAATTTTTCCCATTTTTGCCCTATTTCCCCTTTTTCTGTAAAAATTGGGTGTTTGTTTTGGTTTTTTATAAAAAAAAATTTTTGTTCCCCTTTCGTAAATTTCTTTTTGGTTTCTCTCCCCAGGAAACCCGAAAAAGTGTGCGGAAAAAAAATTGTAAACCCCCCCTTGGGAAAAAACAAAAAAGATTCATTCATTTATCCTTTAACCCCCCTTTAAAGGGCCCAGCCGGGTTTTTACCTTTCCGACACAAACCCCTTTTTTTTGAAAAACGCAAGTGTCAATATATGTAGAATAACTTTTTGACACTTTTAACCATCCATGGATTCAGAGATTTTTTTCCCCCGTGGGCCATTGGGGCTTTAAGTTAGTAAGAAATTTTTTTTCCTTTCAATCCTTGTTTGTTTATGAAAAATATCAAAATTTTCATGAAAATTTTGGGGAAAAAAATTCCGAATTTTTAAAGTTTTAAAATTTTTGCCCGCAAAAACAGAAATTATTCAAACCCCAAAAAAAAGTTTTTAAAAATAGCATCACCATATGTTTATATAGGGGTTGGGCCCTCATTTTTTAAAAATTTTTTTTTTTTTTTTACGACATTTTAAAGGGGTTAAAAAATTTTGTAGTAATTTCCCCACATTTTTAAGGGAAAAAATTTTCCCCAAAATACATTTTTTTAAAGGGACCACCCCCCAGTTTCTGACGTGGCCCTTTAGGGGCCCCCGCATATTTTGATACCCCCCCAAATTGCCATCCCCGAGAAACTAGACCCCTTTTTAAAGATTTTTCAACACTATTTAAAGGGAAATTTGATTTAAACCCCTTTAGATTTTTCCCCAGAAATTAAAGCAAAAAGGGGGGGTAAAATTTCAAAATGTACTTTTTTTTTTCAGATTTTTTAATATTTATTATTATTCACTGGAATACGGTAAAAGGAAAAAAGGTTTAAAAAAAACTTAATAAACAATTCCCCCAGGTCAAACCCGTTTTTGAGATATCCCTAAAGCGGGCCCTTTTGTGCATTTTTTGGCCCCAAACCTAACCACAGAATAGGAGGAGCAACCCACTAAACTCTTGGGGGGTCTCATTTTTAATACATTTTATTGAGGGGCCATTTTTTTAGGTTTGGGGAAAACCCTTAAAGGGGCGAAAATTAAATTTAAAATTCCCTAAATAACCCCATATTGGGAAATACAAAAACCCTTAAAAGAATATATCCAGGGGTGCCCCTTTAGTATAAAAGACCCCACAGGTGAATTTACAAAATTTTTTTTTAGCATAAGGCGGGGGGGAAAAATTTAAAAAAAAAAATTTTTTTTTCAATAATCTGCCCCAAATTTTTGCCCTTAAAAAAAGTTTATATATACACGGGGGTCCTGGGAAAAAAAAAACCCTAAAAAAAATTTTTAAAACAATTTCCTTTCCAAGTTCGGGGAATACCCCCACATTTTGGGTTTAAACTTTCCCCGGGTTTTGGGGGCCCTGGGGCGCGTAAAAGGGAGGGGGGCGCTATTTGGGCTTTTGGAACGCAGATTTTGGTG
>JAODAL010063319.1:0-19303 GCA_025379985.1 Phyllomedusa bahiana
ATCCTGAATGGGGGATCTCATCCTCAGATTCCGCAGCCTCAAAGGGTGGGAGGCCATAAGGGAGGGGTACTGTAACGGGTTGCGCCGCGGTCCGGCCACGGACTGCGGTCGCACCTGCGTTCCCCATAACGGGTCCCCAGCGTGGACGGGGGGCGCGCCGCGGGCCGCGCGGCCGGCCGCGGCGCCACGCGATCCATCCACTCACCTGGCCTCGCTCCCGTCCGGTCCTCGTCCCCTGCCGGCCGGAATGCGCATGCGCGCCCCCTGGCGCACGCGCGCGCTCGTCCTTGTGAATTTAAAGGGACAGTGCGCCGGTAATTGGGTAATTACCGGGTGCTGTTCCTATATAAGTGTTGCACCCACGTCACCTCCCTGCTGGATCTACGTTGCCCCGAGCCATAGAGAAAGCATTCCTTAAAGTGTATTACTGCTTTACCGTGTACCTGACCTCTCGCTACGTTTCCCGACTCCGAACCTCTGCCGCCTGCCCTGACCTTCTGCCTGTCCACGACCACGAACCATTGCCGCCTGCCCTGACCTTCTGCCTGCCCACGACTACGATTCCCGGAATACGATTCTGTACCTCGCTGCACCTCGGCCGCCACTGCAAGCAAGTCACGTCAGGGAGGACGACCTGGTAGCCTCACGCCGCAGCAAGTCCATCCCGCTTTGCGGCGGACTCTGGTGAAAACCGGGGGCTACTTAGATTCCGTTCCCTGGCGTGGCTTAACTATCATCGCTTGCGGTGGTCCGGCGGATCCACTACCCAGCCGTCTTAATGCTGTTAGCTCCCCCTATTGGGCTTCCTCTTACACTACTACCTAACTACTTTTCACTCTAAGTGAAAATGTAGGTCATTAGATAACTAAAGTTCAAACAGTCCTTCTAGATCAAATGAGACCTCTAGGGGCCGATTTAGTATATTACACTACAGATTCTACCTTTTCAAACTACAACCTCTGTGGATGGTATCATTTGGGAATAGTCTCAAGTTCTTTGCCTGCATTTTATCTAGTGTATACTGTGTTTGTATATTGAAAAATGGATTCGAAAAACGCATCCAAAAACGAACGCAAAAGGCATCCAAAAAAGCATCTGCAGCTGCGTTTTTTGATACGGTTTTTGGATGCAGTTCGGATGCAGTTTCTCTTCTGGTAAAAAATGGAACCAAAAATGTATGCAAAACATCGTGTCAACATACTCTAAGGGTGCTTTCACACGGAGCATTTTTTGGTGCTTTTTTGGATGCGTCTTTTGTGCAAACATGTAAAGCATTAATTGCTGTACCTTTCCGCACAAAAAACACACCCAAAAACAGCAAAAAATATATAAAGTGGAGCAAAATGTGAAAACAACGCACTTGCGCCATATTTGCGGACATTTTGATTTTACGCCGTTCAATCTTCGGTAAATATGTGTTATCTGTATTCTACAGGTTGATATGCATCCACCAATACCAAACATGTAGGGTTTCCGTTATGTTTTGGTACCGTAAAAAAAATCCAAACATTTTCAAGTTTTGAAATTTACACCGTGGCGCCATTTTCTGTGACCAATAACTTTTTGTACTAACACCTGCAGACTTGAGCGAGGGGGTATTTTTTGCAGGCTGAAGTGTACTTTTTATTGCTACCAGTTTGGAATACATGCAACTTTTTGGATCAAATTTATTCCAATTTTTAGTAGAAGTGAAATGACTAAAAAACTGCAATTTTAGCATTTGGAATTTTTTTTCTTCTACGTGTTCAGCGTAACGGGATAAATTATGTTATATTTTTATAGATCAGTCTTTTTTGGACTGTGCGATACCAAATATGTGTAACTTTTTTATTATTTTCTTTTATTTGCAAAATGGCAAAAGGGGGGTGATTTGAACTTTTAATAATTTTTTTTTTTTAACTTTAAAACTTTTTTTTTTTTTTACTTTAACTTTGAGTCCCGCTTCACCACTAGGGGCGCGATCATTTATGCAGCCTAATCCATTGTATATACAGTGTATTAGGGTGTACAAATATGGCCAGGGCAGAAAGTAGTAAAACATAAAACATGGGCGATAGAAGCTTCACAAGGCTTCCACTGCCATGTTAGGGGATTGGGACACAGCGATCTTGCCACGAGCACCCCGATCGGCACATTTGTCATGATTTTTCCCTGGTTCAAGCCTGCGTACCGGCTATTTGCCGCGGATTGGCGCCATACTGCGCACCGGATTTTTGCGCTGCAGTACGGCGCCAATCCGTCAGAGTAATTACGGTAATCCACTGCTCTCATAGAGAACAGTACATTCCGTCGCTCCTCTCCGCTCTGCGAATCCACCGCGGGGGGAGAAAGTGACATGCACATTATCTACGGCGCGGACGCGCCGTAAACAATGCATTGTCTATGGGGCCGGGGAGCGGCGCCCCCACCGCGCTCCAGCCCCGCCCCTTATTCACGGCGGATTTGTGAGCGCAATCCGGCTCACAAATCCGTCGGGAATAAGCCGTGTGAACACGGCCTAAGAGGTTAAACAGCGTGAGATGGCAGCACCCCCCTCTGGGTGTTACTAATTGGGGGTGTATCCCTGTACAGTGTGACGTTATCCAATCAATGCTAACAGTCAGTGTGTAGGGACCCTCCCCCTTGAAAACTGGGACAGCAACACCCAGCTGACTGATTCAGTAGTAAATTTCTAGGAGGAATAACAGGAGAACAGCACAACACATAGATATATGAGAAGATTCTCAAGGATTGGTGATTCACAGGAAACACAAGAAATTACTTAAACAGACCTGGCATATCACTACCAGGACAAGATTAACCCCTTAACCCACCTGAACGTATGGGTACGTCCTGGTGGCATTAAGGAGTTGTGTAGTGGGATCGCAGTCGATTCTCGCTACATAGCTGGCGGGTATTAGTGGCTAATTGCAGCGAAGATGGCCGCGGCGTTTAAATCAATGAGAAACGACGGTGCTGTGCACCGTTCCTCGCTCCGGTCGGAGCCCCTGCGGTGTATTTGCAGGATTCCGATGGGCTAACATGGCAGCTGGGAGCCTTGTGAAGGCTTCCATCGCTGCCTTATTTTCATTTGATCCACTTCCGGCCCCAGGCAGGAAGTGGGGAAACCGCCATCTTGGTACACCCTAATGCATTGTCTATGCCAGGCATCCTCAAACTGTGGCCCTCCAGCGTTTGGAAACTACAACTCCCAACATGCATTTAAATAATCAATAAAAGTGGGAATGATGGGAGTTGTAGTTTCCCAACAGCTGGAGGGCCACAGTTTGAGGATGCCTGGTCTATGCAATGCATTAACCTGTATAAATGATCGTGCCCCCTAGTGGTGACGCATCCTAGGGGGATTCAAAGTTAAAGTAAAAAAAAAAGGTTTTAAAGTATAAAAAAATATATATATATTAAAAGTTCAAATCACGCCCCTTTCGCCCTTTAAAAGAAATAAAATAATAAAAAAGTTACACATATTTGGAATCGCCGCGTCTGAAAAAGTCTGAACTATTAAAATATAGCATCATTTGTCCCGTGCGCTGAACACTGTAGAAGAAAAAATATTCCAAACGCCAAAGTTGCGTTTTTTGGGTCATTTCATGTCCTATAAAATTTGTAAAAAAAAGTATCAAAAAAGTTCCCATGCATGCCAAACTGCAGAAATAAAAAGTGCATTTTCACCTGCAAAAAATCCCCCACTGACATCCGTAGTGTTAGTACAAAAAATTTATTGGTCACAGAAAGGCCCGCCCCAAATTTCAAAAATAAAAATGTTTGGAATTTTTTTTTGCCACTAAAACATAAGGAAACTCTACATTTTGGTGATGGGGATGCGTATCAACCTTTGAATACAGATAAAATACATTTTTTCCAAAGATTGAACTCAAAAATAAAACTCCGGCAAACTGGCGCAAGTACATTTTTTTCACATTTTGCCCCACTTAGAATTTACTTGCGGTTTCACAGTATATTCTATGGTATGATAAACGTCACCGTTAGAAAATTCCGCAAAATAAAAGCCCCAGTGCAAGTAGGGGGAAAAATAAAAAAAGTTATGGCTTTTGGAAGGCGAGGAGGGAAAAATGAAGAGTGACATTTTTTGTCTTTGGAGGGATTAAGGCTATGTTCACACGGCTTATTTGAGGGGCGTAATTACGCCCCGTAATTTCCCTGTGGCCGGGGCAAGGGGCGGGACGGGGGGGCCAGCCCTCGCTGGCCCATACACATCATACTACGGCCATAAAAACCGCTAAAAAAGATTTTTCCCTTACTCCCCCCGCGGCGTATTGTCCAGGGGGAGAGGAACTAATCCATAGTTCTCTATAAAAATGTGGATACCGAATGACTGGGACTATCCCAGCCATAATTCCCGCATTAGGGCGCGAAATTAGGGGACTGAAAATACGTCCCTTTTTAAAAGGCCGGTGAACATAGCCTAAGGGGTTAAGGACTGTGGAGGCCCCTGAATTAAACATTTTAAGGAGGTGGGAACCCCAAAAATTTTTGGAAGACAAATAAGCAAAAACAATACCAGAAATAGCTAAGCTACATTTTATTAGAAGATTACATACAGTAGCACAAGCAGACCAGTCATTTAAAAACTAATTTTGGGTTAATCCACACGCTGGGTAAGTTTTTTTGCTATGGATTTTGCCACAAATCCACAGACTGTGCTGCACATTCAGTATGGAATTCACCCCTGTTACACTGAGGCTGGGTTCACATAATGTTTTTGAAATACCCAGTTTATGAGCCCTCTATTCACCAAAATATAAATTTAATATAAGAATAAGACACTCTGGGGCCAATGGGACATTTTTTACGCTTTATTTCATGTGTGTTTGGGACATTTAATCAATTTTTGGCGTGTAAATGCGTTCTTTAGATGTGTAATTTTACAATGGGGATTTAAAAAAAATGCACCAAATGCATGAATATATAACACAAAACATTGAAAAAAGTGCTATAGAAAAAAATTACATAAAAACACGAGATTACATGCGTTTTTTCCTTTGAAATTGGTGCACATTTTTCTGCATCTTTTTTACACCCTGTGAATCTAGCCTGGAAGTAGTAGAATCTGCTGTGAAAATCCACAGCATGTAGAGAACATTTGTATAAAATCATCCACTTGTCTGGTACTGTACTCCACTGTTAATTGTCCTGAATGACAAATTATAAGTAATTCCAACCCAGGTGCTTTGTCCATAAGATAACACCATGTAGTACCATCAATGACTACGATGTCTAAACAGCTTTAATTATATAATGCTAAAATAATAATATAATACAGTGTACTAATAATACTGCCATATGCTACCCTAATAGCGCCATATACTGCAAAGATCACAGTGCAACATAACAGTCCTGGGTTTTTAAACTAAACAAGCCAAGAATCAGAAACAAGTACAGGGCTCCCCCCCCAAGTTACAGGGGGCCCCGGGCACAAAATTTCCCCATGCAATGGGGCTTTCCTGGGCATTGCATCTTTTAAACCCCACTCACCCCACACTGCTGATCTCTTAAAATGTTTGATGGCAGATCCAACCAATTATCAGAAAATTTTTTTATATAAAAACCTCTTTTATTAGTGAGGGGATGCAGGATTGGGGGTCTAATTTTTTCCACAGTACAGTGCGTTAAATACATGCCCGACGCTCTTTTTATGTATTTTAGGTGAGTGCTGTGATTGGGAGTCCCATAGCCCTCTCACAGTACAGTGCATGATACAGTCTTGTCTGCCTTACATGTATTAGTTATGCATGGGAGTTTTTTGGTCTGTATCCTCTCTACAGTACAGTGCAGTACTACATGTCCTGTTCTGCTCTTACATGTATTTGTGAATGCATGCAGGATGGATGGTCTATATCTCCTCTCAAAATACAGTCGTACTCACCTCCCGCCTTTATAGGAAACACCTGTCCAACTGCTCGTTAACACTGAATTTCTAATCAGCCAATCACAGGGCCGCAACTCAGTGCATTTAGGCATGTAGACATGGTCAAGACAATCTCCTGCAGTTCAAACCGAGCATCAGAAATGGGGAAGAAGGTGATTTGAGTGCCTTTGAACGTGGCATGGTTTTTGGGTGTGCCAAGAAGGTCTGGTCTTAGTATTTCAGTAAATGCTTATCTCCTGGGATTTTCATGCACAACCATCTCTAGGTTTACAGAGAATGGTCCAAAAAAAGAAAAAAAAACATGTGAGCGGCAGTCCGTGGGCGGAAATGCCTTGTTGATGCCAGAGGTCAAAGGAGAATGGGCAGACTGGTTTCGAGCTGATAGAAAGGCAACAGTGACTCAAATAGCCACCCGTTACAACCAAGGTAGGCAGAAGAGCATCTCTGAACGCACAGTACGGCGAACTTTGAGGCAGATGGCTACAGCAGCAGAAGACCACACCGGGTGCCACCCTCCTTTCAGCTAAGAACAGGAAAACTGAGGCTCCAATTTGCCCAAGCTCATCGAAATTGGACAGTAGAAGATTGGATAACGTTGCCTGGTCTGATGAGTCTCGATTTCTGCTGCGACATTCGGATGGTAGGGTCAGAATTTGGCGTCAACAACATGAAAGCATGGATCCATCCTGCCCTTGTATCAACGGTTCAGGCTGGTGGTGGTGTGTCATGGTGGGGAATATTTTCTTTGGGACTCTTTGGGCCCCTTGGTACCAATTGAGCATCGTTGCAAAACACCTTGTGGAATCTATGCCACGAAGAATTGAGGCAGTTCTGAAGCAAAAGGGGGTCCCACCCGTTACTAGCATGGTTACCCCAATAAAGTGGCCGGTGAGTGTACATGTCCTGTACTGGGTCTTACATGTAATAGTGTAGTTCAATGCAGTGATTGGTGGTCTAGTAGCGCCTCTCTACAGTACAGTGAGGTTTCTAATGTCCTGTACTGCTCTTACATGGCATTAAATTTAGGTACAGGCAGGGATTTGGGCAGTCTAGTAGCACCTCTCTACAGTACAGTGCGATACTACATGTCCTGTTTCTGCTCTTACATGTATTAGTGAGGTGCATGGTAGTGATTTGGGGTCTAGTAAACCCCCCCTCACAGTACAGTGCGGTACTACATGTCCTGTACTGCTCTTACATGTAAATTTTGAGGTGCATGCAGTGATTGTTGGTCTAGTAGCGCCTCTTCCCACAGTACAGTGTGATACTACATTTCCTGTACTGCTCTTACATGTATTAGTGAAGTGCATGCCGTGATTGGTGGTGTATAGCGCCTCTCTACAGTGCAGTGCAGTACTACATGTCCTGTACTGCTCTTACATGTGCCAGGATGAGCTGCTTCTTTGGGCTCCGGCTGATGGCTACATTTTATTCTTTTCTGAAACACTGGGTCATGTACTATAGCAAATTACACTGTTATGTGTCTAGAGATGCATATACTGATTTCTATATATGAGTGTATGTCTATAAAGTAGTGCCCATCGGAGTCTCATATCAGGGACTGTAAATTCCAAATCTACATAACTTTATGTGCTTAGGTACAAGGTGCATCACCCCTGTAAGTCATAAAGATGTTCTGCACATATCTATGCTGAGCCCCATAATGAGTTTAAGTTCATAATTTTGTCATAGGATATTAGATTGTCTTACCTTTGTGGAGGGGATGGAGTATTCATTGGTCATTGTGCTTTCTCCTCTATGAAATATAATGTGGCAGAAGATCAATGCAGCAGCACAGAGGCGCATCATCTTTTATTTTAAGAAATGCAAACACTTGAGGAACCTTCACATTTCCATCTAAAACACAGCCGACCGCAGATGCTGGAGATGAAGGCAGCTGGATAGAGAGCTGAAGAAGTAACGCCAGCTCTACCGCCTGCATCTAATCATGTCAGGAAAAAAAGCCTCACGAGCGGAGCTCACAGCTCATTCACAATCTGGAAGAATTCACTTGTTATTAATTAGCACAATTCATTCAATTACAGAACAGCAGCAAGAATTTTATATTTTCCCCTTAAAATAGTGATAATGTCCGTGCTTCTTCCCCTCTGTTTCAGAGTTATATCTGTGTCTTGGAAAGCTGGGTAGCAATTGTCATGGCTGCCATTGTTTAGTAAATATTAGTAGTCAAGACAAATGTTTGGTCAACATGTTTGGTTTTATCTGTCGCTGCCATTAAAGAATGTAGACCCCCCCCCCCCCCACGCATTTATCACCTGAGGTACATATAGCCCCTCTAGCCAGTTTATTAAGAAAATGGTGATGAGAATTCTCATAGTTCACGTTTTAAGAGGTTACAGGGAAAGAAATATTTAGTAATCTGTTTCCTACACAGGGCAAGGACAATGGGAAGGCAGAAGTAGGCAAACCAACTAGGGCACCTATCTCTGCCTGTCAGTAAGGGGTTGGGAGGATGTGTGCAGTGAGCTAATACCCTACAGGTGCCAGCTAGTTACAACCAGTCAGGGTCATTTTAATCATAGGGCAAAAGGTGCAGCTGCTGACAATTCCTCCTCCTCCTTACACAGTGCAGGAGACATGTGCCATGTCTGCTGCCCCCCCCCCTCCTTACACAGTGCAGGAGAGATGTGTCATGTCTGCTGCCCCTCCCCCTCCTTACACAGTGCAGGAGAGATGTGTCATGTCTGCTGCCCCTACCCCTTCTTAGTGCAGGAGAGATGTCATGTCGCCCTCTCCTCCTTACACAGTGCAGGAGAGATGTGTCATGTCTGCTGCCCCTCCCCTCCTTACACAGTGCAGGAGATGTGTCATGTCTGCTGCCCCTCTCCTCCTTACACAGTGCAGGAGAGATGTGTCATGTCTGCCCCTCCTCCTCCTTACACAGTGCAGGAGAGATGTGTCATGTCTGCTGCCCCTCCTCCTCCTTACACAGTGCAGGAGAGATGTGTCCTGTCTGCTGCCCCTCCCCCACCTTACATAGTGCAGGAGAGATGTGTCGTGTCTGCTGTCCCTCCCCCTCCTTACACAGTGCAGGCAAGATGTGTCCTGTCTGCTGCCCCTCCCCCTCGTTACACAGTGCAGGAGAGATGTGTCATGTCTGCTGCCCCTCCCCCATCTTACACAGTGCAGGAGAGATGTGTCATGTTTTCTTTCCCCTCCTCCTCCTACACAGTGCAGGAGAGATGTGTCATGTCTGCTGCCCCTTCCCCTCCTTACACAGTGCAGGAGAGATGTGTAATGTCTGCTGCCCCTTCCCCTCCGTTACACAGTGCAGGAGAGATGTGTCATGTCTGCTGCCCCTCCTCCTCCTTACACAGTGCAGGAGAGATGTGTCATGTCTGCTGCCCCTCCTCCTCCTTACACAGTGCAGGAGAGATGTGTCATGTCTGCTGCCCCTCCCCCTCCTTACACAGTGCAGGAGAGATGTGTCATGTCTGCTGCCCCTCCTCCTCCTTACACAGTGCAGGAGAGATGTGTCATGTCTGCTGCCCCTCCTCCTCCTTACACAGTGCAGGAGAGATGTGTCATGTCTGCTGCCCCTCCCCCTCGTTACACAGTGTAGGAGAGATGTGTCCTGTCTGCTGTCCCTCCCCCTCGTTACACAGTGTAGGAGAGATGTGTCATGTCTGCTGTCCCTCCCCTCCTTACACAGTGCAGGAGAGTTGTGTCATGTCTTTTGCCCCTTCCCCTCCTTACACAGTGCAGGAGAGATGTGTCATGTCTGCTGCCCCTCCTCCTCCTTACACAGTGCAGGAGAGATGTGTCATGTCTGCTGCCCCTCCCTCTCATTACACAGTGCAGGAGAGATGTGTCATGTCTGCTGCCCCTCCTCATGACACAGTGCAGGCTAGATGTGTCATGTCTGCTGCGTCTCCCCCTCATTACGCAGTGCAGGAGAGATGTGTCATGTATGCTGCCCCTCCTCCTCCTTACACCAGTGCAGGAGAGAAGTGTCATGTCTGCTACCCCTCCTCCTCTTACACAGTGCAGGAAAAGAGTGTCATTCTGCTGCCCCTCCTCCTCCTTACACAGTGCAGGAGAGATGTTTTCATGTCTGGTGCCCCCCACCTCCTTAAACAGTGCAGGAGAGATGTGTCCTGTCTGCTGCCCCTCTTCCTCCATACACAGTGCAGGAGAGATGTGTCATGTCTGCTGCCCCTCCTTTACACAGTGCAGGAGAGATATGTCATGTCTGCTGCCCCTCCTCCTCATTACACAGTGCAGGAGAGATGTGTCATGTCTGCTGCCTCTCCCCCTCCTTGCACAGTGCAGGTGAGATGTGTCATGTCTGCTGCCCCTCCTCCTCCCTACACAGTGCAGGAGAGATGTGTCATGTCTGCTGCCCCTCCCCCTCCTTACACAGTGCAGGACAGATGTGTCATGTTGCTGCCCCCCTTCCTCCTACACAGTGCAGGACAGATGTGTCATGTCTGCTGCCCCTCCTCCTCTTACACAGTGCAGGAGATATGTGTCATGTCTGCAGCCCCTTCTCCTCCTTACACAGTGCAGGAGAGATGTGTCATGTCTGTTGCTCCTCCTCCTCCTTACCCAGTGCAGGAGAGATGTGTCATGACTGCTGCCCCTCCTCCTCCTTACACAGTGCAGGAGAGATGTGTCATGTCAGCTGCCCCTCCTCTCCTTACACAGTGCAGGAGAGATGTGACATGTCTGGTGCCCCTCCTCCTCCTCCTTACACAGTGCAGGAGAGATGTGTCATGTCTGCTGCCCCTCCTTCTCCTTACACAGTGCAGGAGAGATGTGTCATGTCTGCTGCCCCCCCCCCTCCTTGCACAGTGCAGGAGAGATGTGTCATGTCTGCTGCCCCTTCTCCCTCCTTACACAGTGCAGGAGAGATGTGACATGTCTGCTGCCCCTCCTCCTCCTAACACAGTGCAGGAGAGATGTGTCATGTCTGCTGCCCCCTCCCACTCCTTACACAGTGCAGGAGAGATGTGCCATGTCTGCGCCCCTCCTCTCCCTTACACAGTGCAGGAGAGATGTGTCATGTCTGCTGCCCCCCCCCTCCTTGCACAATGCAGGAGAGATGTGTCATGTCTGCTGCCCCTCCTCCTCCTTACACAGTGCAGCAGAGATGTGTCATGTCTGCTGCCCCCCCCTCCTTGCACAGTGCAGGAGAGATGTGTCATATCTGCTGTCCTTCCCCCTCCTTACACAGTGCAGGAGAGATGGGTCATGTCTGCTGCCCCTCCCCCTCCTTACACAGTACAGGAGAGATGTGTCATGTTTGCGGCCCCTCCTCCTCCTTACACATTGCAGGAGAGATGTGTCATGTCTGCTGCCCCCCCCCCCTCCTTGCACAGTACAGGAGAGATGTGTCCTGTCTGCTGCCCCTCCCCCTCCTTACACAGTGCAGCAGAGATGTGTCATGTCTGCTGCCCCTCCCCTCCTTACCACTACAGAGAGATGTCATGTCTGTGCCACCTCCTCCTTACACAGTGCAGGAGAGATGTGTCATGTCAGCTGCATCTCCCCCTCCTTACACAGTGCAGGAGATATGTGTCATGACTGCTGCCCTCCCCCCTCCTTACACAGTGCAGGAGAGATGTGTCATGTCTGCTGACCCTCCCCCTCCTTACACAGTGCAGGAGAGATGTATCATGTCTGCTACCCCTTCCCCTCCTTACACAGTGCAGGAGAGATGTGTCATGTCTGCTGCCCCTCCTCCTCCTTATACAGTGCAGGGGAGATGTGTCATGTCTGCTGCCCCTTCCCCTCCTTATACAGTGAAGGAGAGATGTGTCATGTCTGCTGCACCTCCTCCTCCTTACACAGTGCAGGAGAAATGTGCCATGTCTGCTCCTACTCCTCCTTGCACAGTGCAGGAGAGATGTGTCATGTCTGCTGCCCTTCCTCCTCTACACAGTGCAGGAGAGATGTGTCATGTCTGCTGCTCTTCCTCCCCCTCCTTACACAGTGCAGGAGAGATGTGTCATGTCTGCTCCTCCTCCTCCTTACACTGTGCAGGAGAGATGTGTCATGTCTGCTGCCCCTCTTCTGTACACAGTGCAGAAGAGATGTGTCATGGCTGCTGCCCCTCCTTACACAGTGTAGGAGAGATGTATCATGTCTGCTTCCCCTCCCTTCTAACACAGTGCAGGAGAGATGTGTCATGTCTGCTGCCCCCCCCCTCCTAACACAGTGCAGGAGAGATGTGTCATGTCTGCTGCCACTCCCCCTCCTAACACAGTGCAGGAGAGATGTGTCCCTGTCTGCTGCCACCCCCCTCATTACACAGTGCAGGAAAGATGGGTCATATCTGCTGGTGCTTCCCCTCCTTACACAGTGCAGGAGAGATGTGTCATGTCTGCTGCCCCTCCTCCTTACACAGTGCAGGAGAGATGTGTCATGTCTGCTCCTCCTCCTCCTTACACAGTGCAGGAGAGATGTGTCATGTCTGCTGCCCCTCCCCCTCCTTACACAGTGCAGGAGAGATGTGTCATGTCTGCTGCCCCTCCCCTCCTTACACAGTGCAGGAGAGATGTGTCATGTCTGCTGCCCCTCCCTCTCCTTACACAGTGCAGGAGAGATGTGTCATGTCTGCTGCCACTCCCCCTCCAAACACAGTGCAGGAGAGATGTGTCATGTCTGCTGCCCCTCCTCCTCCTTACACAGTGCAGGAGAGATGTGTCATATCTGCTGCCCCTCCCCCTCCCTACACAGTGCAGGAGAGATGTGTCATGCTGCTGCTCTTTCCTCCACTCCTTACACAGTGCAGGAGAGATGTGTAATGTCTTTGCCCCATCCTTCCCACGCAGTGCAGGAAGATGGTCATGTCTGCTGCACCTCCCTCCTTACTCAGTGCAAGAGATGGGTCATTCTCTGCCCTCCTCCCCCTTAAACATTGCAGGAGAGATGTGTCAAGTTTAAAGGCATTTTCACCTTGTAGAGAAGCTACTAGACCACCAATCACTTGCAATCACCTCACAATATTTAAGAGCAGTACAGTACATGTATACCGCACTGTATGTAGAGAGGCGCTACTAGATGCAGCCCCATTAACTCGCTTTTATATGTTTCTTTTGGAGTAAGGCTTTTCTGCAAGGCCTTTCAGCCCATGTTGATACAGTACTCGTTTCACTGTGGATAATGACACAATGTTACCAGCTTCCACCAGCATCTTCACAAGGTCTTTTGCTTTTGTTCTTTGGTTGACATGCACATGTCGGACCAAAGCACGTTCATCTGTGAAACACAGAACCTGTCTCCTTCCTGAGCGGTATGATGGCTGAACATTTCCATCTTGTTTGTACTTGTCTATAATTGTTTGTACAGATGAACGAGGCAGCTTCAGGTATCTGAAAATTGCATCCAAGGATGAACCAGATTTGTGCAAGTCCACAATTTTCTTCCTGATATCTTGACTGATTTCTTTAGACTTGCCCATGATGTTACACACAGAAGCAGTGTGTTTCTGGTGTGCAATAAAATACATCCACAGGTGTGTCTCTAATTAACTCAGATATTGCCAATAAGCCAGTGTTTATCATAGTAATCCTAGTGTATGTAAACTTTTGACTTTGTAGAAAATAATAAAAATGCCTTAAAAAATTCTCTCTCTCATTATCCTGGCATTTGGCAAATATAAATAATTTGGGTTCCTAACTGACCTAAAACGGGGAAGGTTTATTCTGGTTTCATGTCAGATAGTGAGAAAAACATGCAGATGGGTCTTTTTATATAGTGTATGGAAACTTCTGGTTTCAACTGTAACTGAAATAAGACTTTCTTAAATATGTAGGAACTTTCCAATCACTGTGATATCCCACTGTGCTGTGAGTAAACTTCAGTGCTTGTTCTCACCACTCTTCTTTAACACATTCAGAGTTTAGTTATATTCATTACACTGACACCTAATTCACAGTAACCTGCACCAGACACATTAGAAAGGGTACACACCTATTCACACACACTCTACAGGTGTAACCATGCTACAACACTACATTATCTTTTTTAAACTTTTACATCAGTCATTTTTCTTAAAGAGGTTTTATCATCACAAACATTGATGACATATTGATAGCACCGGAGGTGGGACCCGCACCTATCTGTAGAATGGGCCCCTGAAAACTGCCCGTTCAGAATGGAGGCATGGCTGTGATAGAGCAGTTACTGTCCATTCAATTCAATGAGAGTAAAGAGTATATCTGAGCGATAGGCGATTAATATCTGAGATGGAAACACCCCAAATTTTAAAACATCGGTAAAATTACAATAAATTAAAACAATGCGTTTCGCTTGCTTATTCTAACATGTCTAACTCCTTAACGACCGCCCGCCGACTTTTGACGTCGCTGCAGACATCGGAGTTTCCGGCGCCCAGCGCCACAGCTGCGCTGGGATCGGGGCTGTGTAGTACACATCTCCTGCGAGCACCGGGAAGCGGAGGAAACCTCCGCAACCCGATGCTTTAACCCTTTGATTGCGGCGGTGCGTTACCGCAGCACAATCAAAAGGTTTCCCCTGCTCTGTCGGGTGATCAGAACACCCGGTTACCCGACAGAGCCCGGGGAATGGCTGCACAGTCAGCCCTGGGGACCTAGAGTGGCCCCAGAGCTGTCTGTGTACTAAGCCAGTGACCAGGGCAGACTGTGTGCTGTCCTGATCACTGCCTGTGTCAAACTGACACAGATTATAATACATTAGCATATATGAATATGCTAATACATTACTAAGTGTAAAAAAAAAAAAATGTAAAACAGTTCTCCCTTCATGGGATTAAAAAAAAAAATAAAAAGTGTAAAAAAAAGGAATAAAAAAATAAATAACAAAATAAAAATAAATATTTAATAAAAAATAATAGTGCATAAATTACACACACAAAAAAAACTACACATATTAGGTATCCACACGACCGTAACAATCTGTAGAATTAATCTAACAAGTTATTAAGTGTGAAATGTGAATGATGTAAAAAAAAAATTAAAAAACAAAAAATAAAAAAATTAAAATACTGCAATTATTTATAAGTGAACTTAAACTATTCCCCCATAAAGTACAAACTTGTCTCGAATAAAACAGGCCTCATACAAACTGCGTCACTTGAAAAATAAAAAAGTTACAACTGTTTAAACGCAAGGAGGCAAAAACGAAAAAAAATTTCTGGTCATTAACTACTTTTCAGGCGTTCGGCTTAAGGGGTTAACCAGATATTGAATGAGGCATGCTTGGATAAGCAAGCAAAATGCTTTGGAGGTATAAACAGACACCAGAGTTTTTATACTTATCACTAGTGTGTCTTATTGATCTTTTTAACAGTTAATACAGTGCCTATAGTATACAGACTCTGTCTATAGCACTATCACGCATTGTTACTAAATGTATGACAATTACAAGCACCAACACATATACATATTAGCCCCTTCCTGACATAATTATATGGCGCTTCGATTTTTCCTCTCCACCTTCCAAGAGCCATAACTTTTTTTACTTTTACTTCTACATAGTCCTATGGGGGCTTGTTTTTTTGGGACGAGATGTACTTTTTAATGGTGTCATAGACTGTAAGAAAGAATATACTGGGTGAAATGTGAATAAAAACATACTTGCATCACGCTTGTGGGGTTTTATTTATGCGTTCACTCTATAAGTAGAAATGCTGTGTTATCACTACTTCCTCCACAACATGTCTGCCCCTCACCTCCTGTCTCTTACCCCCTCCTTGTAGATTGTAAGCCCTCGCGGGTAGGGTCCTCTCTCCCGCTGTTGTGCCAATTGTCATTCATCACGTATCATTGTTCTCGTTTGACTTATGTAATGTATGTAACCCCCTCGAATGTACAGCGCCCTGGAATCAATGGCGCTTTAAAATAAATAATAATAATAATCTGTATTCTACAGGTCGGTACAATTCCTGTGATACCAAATATGTAGAGTTTTCATTATGTTTTACTACTTTAAAAAAATATACAACTATTCTCTATTTCCATTTTCTGCGACCAGTCACTTTTTGTTCTTCCACCTATGGACCTCAGTGATGGGGCAGTATTAATGGGCTCAAGGGCGCTTCTTATCGGTTCCATTTTGGAATAGATGCGACTTTTTGATCAATTTTCCAATATTCCAATTTTTGACATGAAAAAACCAAAAAAGACACTTGGAATTTTATAAAAAATGTTAGATTTTAATAGACTGAGCTTTTATGGATGCGGCAATGCCAATTATGTGTAACTTTTCATTAGTAAAATTGTAAAAGGGGGTGATTTGAACTTTTAATATTTTTAACAATTTTTTTACACTTTCACATTTAGTCCCCTCTGGGAATGTTCAGACGGCATATACCCGGCGTATACTGTGCGCCTGCTGTTTTCGAAGTACGCACAGGTCAGCACATACTTCTAAAGCGCGCCGGCCTCCATCCACCTTCCCTTTTCCCTGGCACGTAAGCACAGGAAAGAAGTAAAATGTCACTTCCTTCTCCGGGCGCTCAGTACATCAGTATATAAGTTACACAGGAAACACAGTCCCCTGAGCGGACCGCAGAACTGATCGGGGTCTGTAAATATGCAGCAGCTCAGGCTGTCACCCAGTCCTGGCAGTTACGTGAGCGCTGGCGCCAGGAGCGAGAATCCGAAGGCTTCCTACCTGTCTGTATATACCAGGCATCCTCAAACTGCGGCCCTCCAGCTGTTGGGAAACTACAACTCCCATCATGCATTTATATAATCTGTAACAGTGGGCATGATGGGAGTTGTAGTTTCCAAACAGCTGGAGGGCCGCAGTTTGAGGATGCCTGGTATATACTGTTATACACAACAATCGGGAAGGCAGGGATGGTAATAAACCATCCCTGTCTTCCCAGTAGAGTTCCAGCCATCACCGATATCCGGCTTTCCACCTGCGCAGCTGCACAAGTAGTTCTAGAACATCCATTCAGAGAAAAACTGCCCCTTCCCGGAGGTTTAAAGCGGTTCATTTCCATAACCAATTCTTTGGAGCTCATCGATATCAGTTTGGCAGCGTCGGACTCCCAGCACCCAGCTGGTTGAAAGGGTGCTCCAAACATTGATGCCACATGCCGTACATATAGGCACAGCCCGCTGCGGCCAGCGATTGGCGCACACAGCGAGAAGCGTAGAGCAGGAGCAGCATTGGAACAGCACAGACATCAGAGGAAGGTTACTTTAAAAAAAAAAAAAATTAACAATCGCAAACAGTAAGCAATTTATTAACCCCTTACCAACATTGGACTTATGGATACGTCCTGATGCCTGTAAGGGGCTTTGTCGCGGGATCGTGACAGCCGCTGGGGGTTAGCGTCTAAATGAATGAAACAGTGCAGCGCACCGTTCCTCACTGTAATCGGGACGCCAGCGGTGAAATCACTGTGTCCCGATCGCTGAACATGGTGGCTGGGAGCCTTGTGGAGGCTTCCATCGCTGCCATGTTTTCAATTTCCCCACTTTCTGCCCTAGAAAACCACCATCTTTGTACACCCTAATGCATTGTATATATAATGCATTAGGCTGTAGATGAGATCGAGCCCCCTAGTGGTGAAGAGTTAAAGAAAAAAAAAAAAGTTCAAATCACCCCCCTTTCTCCATTTTACAAAAAAATAAAATAATAAAAAAGTTACACATATTTGGTATCGAAAAAGTCCGATCTATTAAAATATAACATCATTTAGAGAAAAACAAATTCCAAACGCCAAAATAGTGGCTTTTTTGTCATTTCCTGTCCTATAAAAACTTTAAATTGAATCAAAAAAGTCCCATGTATTCCAAACTGCTAGCAATAAAAAGTACACTTTAGCCCGCAAAAAAATGCTGCCTCACTAGACTCCATAGGTGCTATACAAACAGTTATTGGTCACAGAAAATGGCGCCGCAAAAAAATTCAAAAATATAAAAAATTTTTACATTTTTGTTCGGTACCAAAATATAAAGGAAACCGTACGTTTGGTATTGCTGAACACATCACAACATCACTTTTACCACAGAATGAATGCTGTAAAAGCAAAACTCCCGCAAACATGGCGCAAGTACGTGTTTTCCACCTTTTGTCCACAAAAATTTTTTGGGCGGTTTCCCAGTATATTCTAAAGTAAAATGAAGAAAAACATTAAAAAGTACATCTTGTCCTGCACAATAAATGCCCTCATGTGTCTATGAAGATGAAAAAAAAAAAGCGATGGCTTTCAGAAGGTGAAGAGGAAAAAAACGTAGAGCCATATTATTATGACCGTCCGTCAGGAAGGAGTTAAAAATCTTGGACAAACTCTTTCAAGAAAAGTTCCTCAGAAAGTTGCTGACTGAAGCACCCATACTGATTCACCATCAGGGTGTGAGAAAAACCCCCACCCTTCATTTGTGGGGTCATTTCAACACACCTACATACCCATGGCGAATGGACCGGGCCCCCCCTTCAAGGCTTCGCACTGTGCCTCTGAATCCTGACAGAGCATGCGCAGTAGTCTCCCTGTCCACGCCCCCTTTCTATTACTCTTGCTCCAGACTGGTTTTTCGGAGATGCGTCAGCGTTTGCAAACCCCCCCCCCCGTGGTTTTTTATCCCCATGGCGGTACCTCCTTTCCCCGCCCTCATATTCCTAGACGAGCTCCGGCTCCATGGTAACGGGGAAGCTAGACACACTTCAGGCGCTGCGGATACCGACAGTACCGGGGACTAAATGTCCACAGCGCCGGCTGTCAGCCCACCGCCGTCCGGCGAGCCGCCGCTACACAGCACTCCATGGGTCACCGATGATACCCCCCCGATTGCCATGACAACCGCTGCCTCGCGCCGGTCCCCGGACATGTGACCATTGTGGTGAACGTGTGAAAGAGAAGTCACAGCACAAACCTGGAAGAGGGGACAATGCTGAACCCGCGGAGCAGGAGCTACTCGTATCCTTTACATTGCCCGGTTATAATGTGCCAGAAGTCTGTATAATGGTACAGTGCTGAGTTCACCTACCTCCCCCGAAAAATTAATGCTGACCACCTACCCGCTGATAATAATACACTGTGACCCCCACCTACCCCGCCGTATAAAATAACTGCGACCCACCTACCTGCCCTATAATAAAACACTGCTGACCCCCTCCTGCTTTAAAAAATACACCGCTGACCCCACCTACCTGCTGTATAATAATACACCGGCCTCACTACCCGCTGTTAATAATACCGTGACTCACCTACCTGATTATAATAATACAGCTGACCTCACCACCTTGTATAATAATAACTGTTCCCACCTACCTCTGAAAAATAATACATGTGACCCCCCCCCACTGCTGTATAATAATACACTGCTGACCTCACCTACCTGCTGTATAATAATACACTGCTGACCTCACCTACCTGCTGTATAATAATACACTGCTGACCTCACCTACCTGCTGTATAATAATACACTGCTGACCTCACCTACCTCCTGT
>JAODAL010063320.1:0-19301 GCA_025379985.1 Phyllomedusa bahiana
TATCATAGCAGATGTTTTAGTCATCAGGTAGTGATATGTGGTGCATTAGTTGGTCCTTGTATATTGTTGTTATTGGTAATATTGGTCTTTGTATGCTGGTTTGGTCAGTAATATTATGGTGTTATTAGTCACCATATAGTGATGACATGCGCTGCAAATGTTACCCTTGTATACATGCTTACCCGCAGAATACAGATAAGTCAATCAAACTGTTCAGTGTAAACTCCAGCAACAACTAAACCCAAAAAAACAAAAGCTCACTGATCACTGATTTTTTTTTTTTTTACCTGTGATGTGTTTTTGTTTTTTTGGAAGGGTGGGGAGAAGGAACATACACTTCGGCTGTATAACTTGTTTTAAATAAATTTTCTTATATTGGACAATCCTTTTAAATAGAAATAATTTTCTGTAGCACACTACACCACAGACATCAATCTCGTCGGGAGCCGGTTGCTTAAAGGTATTGGTCAACAGACAGTGTCTGGGAGTAGGGGGGCCCCAAGCTGAAGTTTTGCACCTGTGCCAATGAGTTTTTAGGTATGTCCCTGCTCATAGCAGTAATTATGCAGCCCTCGATCTCCTCTCTGAATTGTTGAGCCATCCCCAGCATTAAAAGTCTGTCAGGCTGACTGAGCATAACACGCATGGAAGTAACTCGCAGAGCCCATCCTTATGCATGTACTCTGCATTCTAAGATGGGTTTCTGCTGCAGAAGGAGCACAACGTCCATTTTGATCTGCAATAAGGATTATCCTGTAGAAAAGTGAGACAAAATCTTTCTTCTTTTCCCAGAGAACCCCGTTCAACACCATTTTAATGAACTCGCAACCGGAGATGTCCTCATGTGGAGGCATCCAATAAATGGGATTGTTGCAGCGATATAGAGCATAGCACTGAAATAATCAATACTAGCTTAAAACAGGAGGATGTGGGCATAAGCCCAAGTAGTATAATGTTGTACTGTGCTGGCCATAGAAATCAGTAGAAATGTGAAGAAATCAGGTAATACCTTTTAGAGCCTAAGTGAGTATATTTGATGGTTAGCTTTTGACAGTATATCGCTACATTAGAGATGTTATACAAGAAAATAAGAAATCATAGACTTTAATATACAATTGACAGTGGTCTTTAAAGGATCTTAAAAACTTTAAAAATAACAAAAAGCTATATAAGTAGTAAAAGACATTTTATTTACAAGTCAACAAATACGCTACAAACTTGTGCGGCACGACAACGAACATTAGCTCTTGCTGTTTATCTGTTTGTGGTCAGGTGATTATTTGTGACTTTCATAGACAGACCAGTTCACATATAGGGCAATATAAAGCTATTATGTGTGTATAATGTCCCTCCGAAATCCTCTGTAGGGGGTAAACAGATAATTAATCAGCAAGTGAATTCCACCAATTTAATATTAATAACAACTGGACAGATCTCCCAGTGGCTGCACACTTCTCCAGAGAGGACCACTCAATTGATGATATGCAAATTATGGTTTTAATGGGAGATTTCAAGATGTAGAGGGATAGATATGTATTGAAATTAAAGCTAATGCTTTTTAAAAGCTAATGCAAAAACATTAAACTTGGCTCATTTGCTAGCTTCATAATACCCTATGTGTGAACTGGTCTGCATATGGAGGCCACAAATCACTTGAACGCAAACCTATAACAGCAAGAGATAATGTTCCTCTTGTCATGCCTCACAAGTTTGTAGCTTACTTATTAACCTGTTGTAAATAACATATCTTTGTCTGCCTATAATGCATTCCGTTACTTAATTACATAGTTTGTAAGGCCGAAAAAAGACAGATTTCCATCTAGTTCAGCCTATTGTCCTATTGTTGATCCAAAGGAATGCAAAAACCCCCTTAAGGTCGAAGCCAATTGTGCTCATTTGAAGGAAAAAATTCCTTTCTGGCTCCAATCTGGCAACCCCAATAAATCTCTAGATTAATGACCCTTCTCCAAAATCATAATTACTACAACTAGTTTTAGTATTAAACTCTGGAAATGACAAAGCAGTATGGAAAAAGAACTAAATACTCTAGCTCCCTTTATTGGATGTAGCCATTCTCAATTTGCTTGTGACTCAAAGTGAAAAGGATTCATGTCAAGCCAGTATCGCTCATCTACAGACAACTGTTTTTGGGTATTTTCCCCTCCTCAGTGCAGAATAGAGCTTGCTGGGTGGGAGGCAATGAGTGGGTCAGAAAGGGGAATATTTCTCCTTGGTAAGAAGCACCATGAAGGTGAGTGAGAATTTAAGATTGCCTTTTGCACCTGACCTGACCTCAGCTTATGGGAAGAGAGCTGAACACTCTAGCTCCCTCTACTAGATGTAGTCATCCTCAATTGGCTTGTGACTCATCGACTCTTGGAAAGCAAAAAGTCTTCTGAGCCACTCACTGCCTCTCATCCAGCCTTTCAGTAAACTCTGCTCTGCACTGAGGAGGCGCAAATAACCCGAAACAGTTGTCTGCAGATGAGCAATACTAGCGTGGCATGAATCCTTTTTACTTTCCAAGACTCAGTGACTCACAAACTAATTGAGGATGGCTACATCCAATAGAGGGAACTAGAGCATTCAGCTCTCTTCCACTAATGCCTTTTTATATGCAAATGCCTGTGAGGTGCAAAAGGCAATCCTAAATCCTCACTCACCTACATGGTTCCTCTCCCCAAGGAGAGATATTCCCCTTTTTGATACACTCTGGAAATGCATTTAGACCATTTTTTGAACTCTGTTAGTGAATTCACCATGACAATTTCCTCTGGTTCCACAGTCCCACTGATCTTACAGTAAAGATTCCCTTTCTATGCTTATGTAGAAATTTCCTTTCCTCTAGACACAGAGAATGCACCTTGTTCTGAGTATAAATAGATCTTAGCAATATCTATATTGGCCTTTGATATATTTATACATATTTATTATGTCCCCCTGAAGCGGTCTTTTCTCTAAACTCAACAATCCTAATTTTGCTAATCTTTTTGGGTATTGTAGTCCACCCAGTCCTTGTATTATTTTTGTTGCTTGCCTTTGAACCTGTTCAAGCTCTACGATATCTTTCTTGTGTACTGGTGCCCAAAACTGTGCACAATAATTCATGTGTGGTTTGACCAGGGATTTGAATAATAGGAGAACAATGTTTTCATTGTGTGTTTCTGTGTCATTTTTAATACACCCCGTGACTCTATTTGCTTTGGCAGCTTCTGCCGGACACTGGCTGTTACAGTGTCCATTAATATTCCCAAGTCCTTTTCCATGTCACTTTTACACAGAGTTTTTCCGTTTAACATGTAATCATGGAATGGATTTTTCCTTCCCATATGCATAGCCTTGCATTTATCCATGTGGAACCTCATCTGCCACATCTCTGCCCAGGCCTCTAATCTACTTAGATCCTTTTGTAATAACACATTATCCTCTATTATGTAGATTACTTTACAGAACTTAGTATCATCTGCAAAGATTGATATTCTACTGTGCAATCCTTCTGTAAGGTCATCAATGAATATATTAAAGAGAAAAGGGCCCAATACCGACCCCTGTGATACTACACTTGTAACAGGGATCCAAGTATGTACCATTAATCAGAACCTTTTTGTTTTCTATCACTGAGCCAGTTACTCACTTGCAAGCATTTTCCCCCAGTCCAAGCATTCTCATTTTACTTACCAACCTTTTATGTGGCACAGCATCAAATGCTTTCGAAAAATCCAGATATGACATCCAATGCCTCACCCCGATCCAATGTAGAACTAACCACCTAATAAAAGCTGATAAGATTAGCTTGACAAGATCAACCCTTCATAAACCCATGCTAGAAGGGAGCTATACATTTCAGTGAGATACTACAGTATGGCATCTCTTAGAAAACCTTCAAACAATTGACCTACAACAAAGATTAAACTTACCGGTCTATAGTGTTCAGGACCTCTTTTTGAATATTGGCACCATACTTGCTATGCGCCAATCCTTGGGGATAGACCCTGTTATTATACAGTCCATAAATATTAAAAACAGGGGCCTATCTATAACATTACTTAATTCACTTAGGACCTGAGGGTGTATACCATCAGGGCCTGGTGATTTGTCTATTTTAATCTTCTTACGACAGAGCTGCCCTTCTTCCTTGGTTAGACAGGAAACATTTAAGGTGGATTTTACCTCATCCCTCTGCACAATAAGGGTATGTTCACACGTCTTATTTTGACGTGTATTTGCGCTTTATACGCGGCGAAATGCGCGCTGCAATTACGTTAATTCATAGCTCTCATAGTGAGCTATGAATTACGCGTCATCTCCGCTGACACTGCATGCCAGTGAGGCCGGCCGGGGGCTGACCTACCCCCGTGCTTTGGAAATACGCACTAATCAGCGCGTGCTTCCAAAACACCTGGCGTATTGTGGCGTGTCCTGTACGCAATGCAATATGCCATGTGAACATACCCTGACAGGAAGGTAATTTTCCTTCGTAAATACGGTGGAGAAATTTTTTTAATAGGTGTGCTTTCTCCTCTTCCCCGTCTACAATACTTCCCTCTCAACTTTTCAAAGGTCCAACATTCAGTTTTATTTTTTCACTATTTATATAGTTACAAAATATTTTGGGGTTAGGTTAACAATTTGGCAATTTGCCTTTCTGTCTCCAGCTTTGCTGTCTTTATATTTTGTTATACAAATTTTATTTTTTCCTCATAGATTTTAGTGCCTCTTCCCAGCCCTGCTGTTTAAGTAGCTTAAACATTTTATTTTTGTTATTTATTGCCTCCCTTATATTTTTGTTGATGCACATTGTTTATTCCCGTTTCTAACCATTTTATTTCCATAAGGTATGTACTGTACCTCTCACAGTGAGAGCTTAAGATGTTTTAAAAAATCTCCCATGTATTATCTGTTCTGTTATTTTTGAAGACATTGTCCCAATCAATGCTTTAAGGTTCTCTCTAATCTGATTAAAATTGGCCTTTTTGAAATTTAGCATTTTTGTGGCTCCTCGACAAAATACTCTATTGAATGATAAATGGAAATTTAATGAATTGTGGTCACTTTTCCAGGTGCCCCCCAAATATGTTTCCTTTATGAGAACCACAGGTTTAAGTTTCCCAGTTTGTATTGGTAGTTGAAGCCACCCATGAAAACAACCTCATTGTGATTAGCTGCCTCTTCTATTTTCCTGAGGAGTACATCTTCCATGGGTTCTGTTATATTTGGTGGTCTATAGCAGACCACTAATATAATTTTATTATTATCCCCATGTATAAATACCCATAATGATTGTTGGCTTTAGACATGATTTTACATGAAGACCTCCACATCCCCCCCTTTTGTTTTTTACGATCTATTCTAAATAAATTAACCCTGTAAGTTAACTGCGTAGTCATAGCTCTCATTCAGCCATGTCCTTGGACATTAACAATTGCAGTTCATGTATTTTGTTGGTGAGAGTCCTAGCATTGGTCAGCATGCAATTTAAAGGCTTTTGGTTTTCATTCTTTTTAACCTGGTCCTTATTAACTATTACTACCCCCTCTACTCCACCCCCTGGTTTATTACTAATTCCCAGCTCTCTATCTTCACTATCTTGCATACTATTTGTATAGTTTCCCACCCTTCCAGTCCCCATTAAATACTTCTCCAATTTCCTGGCTAGTTTCTTCCCCAATACAGCTGCACCTTTCCCATTAAGGTGCAGCCCATCCCTAGCATAGATTCTGTAGCCAACACAGAAGTCAGCCTAGTTCTCCAAAAACCCAAATCCATCTTTCCTACACAAAATTTTGAGCCACTTATTCACCTCCCTAATCTTCCGCTGCTTCTCCAGCATTGCCTCTGGTATGGGTAGTACTTCTGAAAATACTATCATGGAAGTTCTTGCCTTCAGCTTTGGCCTTAGTCCCTGAAATCCTTTTTAAGGACACTCCATCTACCTCTAACTTTGTCATTGGTGCCGATGTGCACCATGACAGCTGGATTCTCAACAGTCCCACCCAGCAATCTGTCAACACAATCAACGATATGTCAAACTCGGGCCCCAGGTAAACATACTATTCGACGATCCCGGTCTTTGTAACAGAATTGCCCTGTCCCCTTAATAAATGAGTCCCCAACTACCAGCACATGTCTAACGTACCCTGTACTTCTATTCACCTTACTGGAGCAGACAGGGGAAGTGTCTTGCTGCATCAACACTCTTCTTGAACTTACATCCTTTTCATCTGCCAATCTGGCAAATCTGTCAGATCAGGACTAGCCTCCCTGACACTCTTCCATCAACCCTGCTTTCTGACTGTCATCAGTGAGCCCCGCACGATTGCGACATGGGACCAGCGGTATATTATTGCTGGCCTCGTGCTGCATCACTAGTGATTAAACCTTAGCTGTCATGATTTATCACAATCGCACTGCTAAGGTACAGACAGGAGAAGTTTGCTCCTCCTGTCTGTAATCCGTGTAGCAGCAGCACCAGCGCCGGTACCTGACAGCCCAGGAGTGTTATAATAAACACTTCCAGGCTGTCTGTGACATCACCATGCCCACAATGCATTGTGCCAGTTCTATAAATCTGTCATGTTATTTATCCCACACGGTGAACGGCCTAAAAAATAAATAAAAATCACAATTGCGATTTTTTTTTCATCCCGTAGCACATAAAATAGAATTAAAAGCAGTCAAAAACTCATGTAAATGCCAAAGTGATATCACTTAAAACGTCAGTTCATCACGCAAAAAGAAACCCCCTTACACAGCTCTTTATATGGAAAAATAAAAAAGATATGGCTATCAGAAGACAGCAGTATTGCAGTATTTTCTTCACTCTCCCTTCCAAAAAACGGATTTAAAACCAAGCCGTGTCCTCCCAAAAATGATACCACTAAAAAGTCAACTCATCCCGCAAAAAACAAGCCCATACACCTCTCCGTACACAGAGAAATAAATGGCAATGCAAAAACAAGTTTTTCTTTATGAATTAAAGGGCAACACGCATGTAATTTGGCGTGTTATCGGCAAGTTTCATGCACATTATAGTGGCATAGAAGCCCTATTATAACCCACCTACACAGTCATAATCGGGCGCTTTCTAGCGCTAGGGCCTTTCTGGATCATTATACCACTTTAAAGTTTTATCCCTGTTCCACTGAAATGCCCTTTGAAATGCCAAGCAAAGCTTATATATTATTTTTCGCTACATTTTATGCACCCGCCTAGAAAAGGAAAAATTGATTCAACGAAGTGGTTTTCTTTAGAATTTCGGGAAAAACTTCGTTTTGGGAATAAATCAACTTTGGGTATTGGGGTGAACGAAGTGTGCTTTTAAAGTAAATGGCTACGAGCCATGACTTACAGGGCAAAGAACTCTGGGGAAAAGGGCAAACCCCTACATGACATGTGCAGAGATGAAGCCAATCAGAGCCCGGCGGGATTCTGGACTACCCCCCAAAAAAGTCCGGCGCACGCGGGACCGACACCTCACGTCTTTTGGGAAGTTGCTCCAGGGCTGTTTTATAAGCTGATACTAAAAAAAACTCTTTTTATACAGCGTTTTTTGGGGGTGTCTCACTTGTCCGAGACTGTTTCTCGTAACGTTCTATTTTCATTTTTTGGGTTTTGGGATTGAAGTCCGTGTTGTCCATGCAGCTCATCACTTTTTAATGCATTCCTGCTCACAGCACATTGAAATATCCAAGGGGGTTATTTAAGCCTTTCCTATTGTAATTCTTTTAAAGAAACAGCGTTTTTAAAATACAAATACCACTTCATTTTTGGCGCTCAATCTTTTGCGCAATTTACACCAGGGGTTAATTAAGGTTGTTCGCTGCTGTGGTGACTAAAAGAAACCTTAATTTCACCGCCAAAAATACATTTTTTCCGTACAAATTCCAAGCGAAGGTTTAATTACAATCAATTTTACTCTTTTGTTACGTAGAAAACACCCCTTGAAACCTACAAAGCTCGTATTTTTGGGTTTCTAATTCTTTTGCGCAATTTACATCCAAGGGTTAACAAAAAGTTTTTCTGCAGTTGTACTCATAAAAAAAAATTTTGTTTTTTCACCGCCAAGAATAAATTCGTACAAAAACATACCAAAGGTTAATTAAGCCTGTTTTTTGGGTTTTAATTTAGTAAAAACACAGAGTTTTTTTAAAAGGCCATACAAATCAATTTTTCCTGCCCATTTTGGGGGCGCAAGTTATCCAAGGGTTTAAAAATACAGGGTGTGTATTTTCCCAAACAATATCTTCATCAACAGGTCTGTACATTTTTTAAAAAAAACGTATTTCAACGAAGGTGGGAGGGTCTTACTCGAGTGGCAAGGCACAAATATTCCGGCCCAGGCCCCAGCACAGCAAGGGGACCGCACAGGGGGCCCTCGGTGAGGCCACAACTGCCGCGGCATCTACGGCCTGTGCTGACTACAAACCAAGTGTTCTTGATTGGGTTTACTAGGGCATCCCCTTCCCCCAGATGACATCGACAACCCCAGCCAAGAGCGGGTGGAACTCAGACACAACCCTTTGTTGGCATGGCCCGGGACAGTCAGCCCCTCACCTACCCAACCCCCTCTGTCCCTCCGGTTCCCTCACCAAGATCACTATGTTTCTGGGGTCATGCCCTATATAGTGAGGAGAACAATTTGAGGAGGGCATCAGCACTACTTGGGGAGGAAGAAATGGGGCCAATACCCCCGCTTCTTGCAGTAGGGGGAAAAGTATAGATTTTGGGGAGGATATGGAGGTCATGTTTTGAGGGGGGCACCCCCTCCATACCAAAACCGGTGATGAGGACAGCAGTGACGATGAAAAACAAATGAGAGATGTACCGACCCACTTGGGAGCCGGGGGAGGGAAAGGGGTTCATCATCGCAGGAGAAGAGGCTCAGCTGCGCGCAGGAGTGGCCAGCCAGCAAGTGGATTGGTAGCGTGATCACAGGATAGCACAGTGGAGTCAGGAGCCAAAAGTTCATGGGGTAAAAAACCTGCTTCACAGGCCCCAAGAAAGTACGGCAAGGGGCTCAGCGAGGCAGGGGCGGCAGTAGTCACTCAGTGCGGAGCTTTGGCAAAAAATCACTACCGGCGGTGTGGCATTTTTCTTTGCTAAGACACCGGGGACGAATATGGGTAAATAGAATCGTAGGCAGAAAGTGAAGCGGGGGCCGGGGACAAACATTGGCACCAGGCCCGGTCAACACAGCAGCGTCACCATCGGGGGCCGGGGAGAAACGGGCTAAATTTGGGTGGTTCCCCCGCCCCGCAGCAACGCAGCAGCGCGCCCAGTGGCACCCCTTTGCAGCCATCAAGGCTCCCCCAAACCTCTGCAAAAGGGCGCTTTTTCTTTTTGAATCATCTCCCGGTCCAAGCTCCGCTCCTCCTACTCGGCCCAGCAGTCGTTCAGCAGACTTTGCAAAGAGACAACAATGCGTCCAACCATCCTAAGGTGCGAAGCTACCGTGCCCTGCCAAGTTTGGTGCGATCCCCCTTTCCAAATGGTGGACCTGCCCTTTCAGAGAACTAAGGCTTGTGCCGACCAGTGGAAATTCCAAGCTGAAATTTTTTTTCCTAAAAGGCATACCACACTATAAATATGAAAACAGAAGGGGGGCCCATCCCTTGATTTTCGGTTTGTTCCCAGGTGCATGGCACGGGACTCGGAGCAAACTAGGGTCGGGGCCAGTACATGCCCTTTTAGGGCCCACTGGTGGAGGGGTTTTCCTGCCCAGGCACACCAACAATTTTGGACAAAGCCGCTTTCTCCCCCACGTTGTCAAACTGCGGCTTTCGCCAATGCCGCCGCTCCCCTCCTCCACCACCACCACCATCTCAGCCCCACAAGTACTGCCCCAAAACCACATGTGTAGGGAACAGCGTGTCACCATTTCTACACCTGGTTTTCCTCGGTGAACGAAGTCACCAGGGGGGAACTGCTCCGCCAGCAGCAAGAAATCGATGTGTGGCTTTCTCCGCGCAACTGCAAATCGAACCCAGGGTATGGACAAGGGAGGAACATGGGTCCCCTGCACGGAGGAGGGGGTCCATCGCCCTGCGGGCGCACGTGTCAATCGGGTTTTGTAAAAAGGGTTTTCCTGAAGTCTTCCACCGATCTTAATAATATTCTGTAAATGGCCCGGAAAATGTGCATTCACTTAAACCATTTATACAAACCCAGGAAAACCCTCCAAAAGTTGCAGGGGCAGAACGGCCTCCCCAACACCCCTTATAGCGTTTTTTTCCACCCTTTGAATTTCCCACCGCACATTTTGGACCGACTGATAAAACAGAAAAAGGCCATTAACTTTTTTTGTGATCCAGGGGACAGGAGTACTCCCCGGGGAAATTTTGATGCACCAGTGGCAGCTCATGCGTGAAAACCTCCCGTTTGTTGAGGCCATTCGAAAAGGGCCATTTTTAATTTGTCAGTCCCGGGACTAGGGGAAGAAACGTTTTCCACTGCTTCATGTCCGAACGATCGAAATCTGTCGGGGCGGGGGACGGGAGACGTGGCACTACATCCACGGCCACATGATCCGGGGGGACTGAAATGGAGGGGAGAGGAGGACATTGGAACAGAAGGCATTTCGGTGAAATGAGTGGTTTTTCTACCCAGGTGACAGAAGGAGGAGCAAAGCAGCTGGAGGAGGAATGGAGATAAGAAGATGAGACAATGCCCCGCAAGCACCGTGGCAGAAAACAGTGGAAGGGAGGCAGGGCCCCCCTCGAAGTCACTTGGAGAATGGCCCCAGCATGCTAATTTCCTGGCAGTGACAGCCGAATAGTCAGCACCCGGGCAGGGGGATGACTTCTGCTCTCCACCATTGGACCCTCGCTACGGGTCCAAAAGGACCTTTTTTTTCCCCCAGCTTAAAGGGAGGGACAAACCAAATACTATAGGAAATCCCTGTAGTCAGTTGTCCGCTGCCTATGTGCGGCATCGTCCCTCCTCGACAGGTCTGCCGGGGGGTTTTTTCAGCGTTCACGCACTACTGCCCGGGCTTGCTGGGGAAGGTGGGGGATAGGGCAGTACCAGCTCCATCAGCAGCAACCTAAGTCTGGAGCACTGATGAGCAGCTTCCTTTACCCGCCTAGTGAGGAGGAGCATCCCCAAAAAGCAGCGGGCCTGGAGCAACCCTGAACCAACAGGTGGTGGCCACTTGGGGCAGCACCTGCAAAAACCCCGTAAGAAGATCCCTGGACTACGGGAGGCCCAAAAAGATGTGTGGGCCGCAACTTGCTGATTTGAGTGGAGAAGCTTCCTCTCGGCCAGTAGGTGGCTCAGAGCGGGTGTTCATCGGCGGGGGGCCCCTCGTTACCCCCAAGGAGAACCCCCCTTTTCCATGGGAAAAGGGAACGACTGACCTTTGCAAAGAACCAGGCGTGGTTTGGCCCCGGATTTCCACCACCAAGCCTTTCGCGTTAGACTACTCAGCCATGACGCCTCACCCAAACTGTGAAAAAGAGTCTGGGGTTTAAACTTCCTGCCCACACTTTTTTGATGCCGCCACCCGCCTGAGCCACACATCTGCTACAAATTTCTCCCTCGCCCCCAACCATCTTTACCAGGGACTGGTAATTTCCACCCACCTCCACACTCTGTCATTGTGCCACTGCTGACCTCATCGCTCTGCTGTTTCGGGCCTACATCCCCCCAATGGTCATTTTCCCATTCTCTGACCTCATGCTTTGCTCCCGCCGCCGTCACCTCCCCCCTCTGTCATTGGCCATTTTTTGCCCCCCTCCATTTTTTTCCACCCCGAAATGTCATTTTGCCCCGTCTGACCCCATGATCGCTGGCTCTGTAGTAAATACACATGTGTCATTGTGCCACCTGTGGGCCCATACTGTTTTGGCCACCTCCAGAATGCCATTGGGCCCCCCTCTGACCTCAGCCTGCGTTTTACCTCCCCCTCTCTGCTTGGCCACTCTGTCCTACTACTTTTTTGCCACCTCCAGAATGTCTTTGTCCACTGATTGACCTCATGCTCTGCGCCGTGACTCCACACTGTGTCATTTTGCCACCTGTGGGCCCCTCCTGTTTTTGCCACCTCCAGAATGTCATTGTGCCACTCTCTGCTTCATGCTGCTCCGGGCCAATCACCCCCACTCCTTCAGTGCCACTCTGGACCTAAAACGTTTTGCCCCCTCCAAATGTCATTTTGCCCCGTTGACCTCATCTGCTTGCCCTGACCTACCACTGTGTCTTTGCCACTGTCCCGACCCATCTGCTGCTGCTGTTGATGCCGTCAACTCCACACTGTGTCATTGTGCCACTTTGTGGCCTAACCCTGTTTTTGCCACCTCCAGAATGTCATTGTGCCACTCTCTGACCTCATGCTGCTGTGGCTGCCACCGTCACCTCCACACTCTGTCACTATTGTTGCCACCTGGGCCGTCAGCTTGTTTTTTTTCCAGCTGTCGCTGCCATGACTTTATCAGGCTACATTCCCCCTTCAGTTTTTTGGTTAGTTTTGCCCTGTTAAGTGCCCAGGGAATTTTATAGTGAAGCGATTCTAAGAGCGGCGGCAGTCATGTGCGTGTCATACTAAAACACAACATTGTATGAAGACCAAACCAAGCTCACTCTGCATATTTAAGCATGGCACAACGTTCTAAAGCACCCTGCAGGCTCTGTGCAGCCTGGAAATAGCTGTTTTTTAATGTGATTCGTCCCAAAGTAATTCGGACCGAAGTTATTTTTGTCGGGAAATTCGGCGAAGTGACCGAACCGAATTTTGAGAAATTCGCCCATCTCTAGCCACACCTCCCATATTTATTATTAAATATAATAAATACAAACAAAAATGCTTTTTTATTTATTATATTTATTTATTTATTAAGTTTTATAAGGTAAGATAAATTAAAAGTTAGGGAAACATATTTTTAAATTGTCTTTTAAGAAACATCTTTTGTAACAAACAGGTCGTTGAACAGACGTAAGGACCAGACTAGGTTAGTCACTACACCCTGTTGAAGGAGATCATTATTCTCTGAAACCCGTTGGTCTTGTGTGCCTGCTCAGCTTTCGTTAGCTACGGCCTTAGTGACGTCACTCCAGTCTGCATGTCTTGATCCTGCACGCCGTCGGCCACAGAGTATCAGCGGTGAACATACCACGCTGTTTGTCTATTTGTTATTTCTGACAAATCCACCCACTGGAGATTGAAGTGGACAGAAACCTGTATTAGTGCGAGGTTCCTGGAATCAATATTAAGTTACATTTCCCTGGTCACATCTATCATGTTCCTGTCAATAATGGATAAAAAGTGAAAAACTGCAAAAAGTGAAATTTTTTAATTTCACCTCTATTTTGCTTTCATTTCTGTGAAATACCTGAAGGGTTAACAAACTTCCTAAACACTGTTGTAAATACTTTAAGGGATGTAGTTTCTTAGATGAAGTCATTTATGAGGGTGTCTAACATACAGGCTCCTCAGAGCCACGTCTGAACTGGACTGGTCCCTAAAAAAAGAATGTATATTGCAAATTTTCTTGAAAATATGAAAAAAGACTACTACATTTCTAAGCCCCGGAATGTCGTATAAAAATAAAGACATTTAAAAAATGCCAACCTACAATAGAAATATGGTAGATATTTTGATATATTTCACAAATAAAGAAGGATTGTTTGGACCAACATTTCTTACTAACTTAATGTACAATGTGTAACCAGAAAACAATCTCTGAATCACTTGGATAGGTAAAAGTTTCAAAAGGTTATTCTCACATACATTGAGACATGTCAGATTTAAAAAATGGGGCTCTGCCAGGAAGGTCAAAACTGGCTGCAGCAGTAAGGGGTTAACTTTGCTACTGTTCTCCTGCAGTGGCTGCTGCATATTAATCTTCTGCAGAATCAAGGACCGGAAGCTCCACACAGATGTAATTTAAACTCTTGCTGATTAGGTAACTCCAACCCTAATTAGTTAACTGTGTAACACACCTGATACAGCAACAAACTATGGAACCCCCAGTTCACCGCAACTAGGTTTTCAATAGACACTTCCTCTGATTATCTCCTCATTCCGATCAGAACCCCTGCGGCGAGATCGCGGGGCGCTGATCTGTTTAGATGGCAGCTGGAAGTCTTATGAAGGCTTTCAGCGCCATCATTCTTTTTGTTTTACTACTTCATGCCCCAGGCAGGAAGTTGTAAAACCGCCATCTTTGTACCCCTACAGCATTATTTATACAATGTAGAAAAATTAGCCAGCCTTCATCTGCTAGTGTACTTAGCAATGCACGGATGCTCGTTCCATGAGACGGCAAACAACTGAGGAAAAAAGAAGGTATCCAGCACGCAATGGATATTTTTCCAATAAAATCATAACAAAATTTATTCAGTTTCCATAAAATAGTAAAGGAAAAAATGGAAAAGCACTCACCAGTGATTGCAACATTGAACAGTGGTTACAGCATGGAGTTTTGCAAAAATGTAACGCTAACGCGTTTCGGGCGTAAACCGAAGTATGCCCTTACTCATAGCGACAATGTACAAGACTGATCCCCATCCATTTATACAGATAGACACACCCACCGCATGATAATACAATAGATTAATGTAATGGCACTTACCATATGAATAGACGCTGAAAGCCCGCCGCAATGTTGAACGGACAGGCGGAAATGACTTAATGATAAATATCCGGTCATGCGCAGTTGGAAAGAAGACGTCAGCACTGGCAAGAGAAAAAACTCACCACCGCACGCATGCGCACCAAGTAGAGCGCACGGAGAATAACAACAAAAACACAAACATGCAAGTGTTGCAAATAAATGTCAGAAAATAAGCATGTTTAAATAATACGGATGTGCCGAGTTATTTATACATGAGCAGTGGGTGCGTGTATCCGATAAACGGGTCGGTAACATTAAAATAAAAACGACAATATGTTATTTATGAACTAGACTTAAGAGAGTTACATGACATATAGTATATACTTATAGATGCGTGCAACAGATTGAATTCTGCACAAGATTATTATTAATGTATAAATAGATTTAGATACAGCAGTACCAAATGGCTTAAATCTGCGTAGAGAAATGTTGTTACATTATTAAACTGTATATCAATAATCAAGTTTACTCCTATATGGAACTTAATAATAATTTATTATTTAAATCTATTTATACATTAATAAAAAATCTTGTGCAGAATTCAATCTTTTTGCCGCACCTATAAGTATTACTATATGTCATGTAACTCTCTTAAGTCTAGTTCATAAATAACACATTGTCGTTTTATCTCAATGTTCCCGACCCGTTTCTCGGATACCGCACCCACTGCTCATGTATAAATAACTCGGCACATCCGTATTATTTAAACATGTTTTATTTTCTGACTTTTAATTTGCAACACTTGCATGTTTGTGTTTTTGTTATTCTCCGTGCGCTCTATTTGGGGTGCGCATGCATGCGGTGGTGAGTTTTTTTCTCTTTGCCAGTGCTGACGTCTTCTTTCCAACTGCGCATGACCGGATTTTTTATCATTAAGTCATTTCCCCCTGTCCGCTTCAACATTGCGGCGGGCTTCAGCGTCTATTCATATGGTAAGTGCCATTACATTAATCTATTGTATTACCCATGCGGTGGGTGGTCTATCTGTATAAATGGATGGGGATCAGCCCTTGACATTGTCGCTATGAGTAAGGGCATACTTCGGTTTACGCCCGAAACGCGTTAGCGTTACATTTTTGCAAAACTCCATGCTGTAACCACTGTTCAATGTTGCAATCACTGGTGATGTTTTTCCCAAATTTTTTCCTTTACTATTTTATGGAAACTGAATAAATTTTGTTATGATTTTATTGGAAAAATATCCATTGCGTGCTGGATACCTTCTTTTTTCCTCCATTATTTATACAATGCAATAGGCTGTATAACCACTGACCGTAGAGGGACTCAACATACATACATACACGTGTGTGTGTGTGAGTGTATATATATATATATATATATATATATATCTATATATATATATATATTTTGCACTTTAAGAGTTCAAATCACCTCCCTCTTGCTATTTTACAAATAAAAATAAATAATAAATTAGTTACACATTATTGGTATCACCGCGTCCAAAAAAGTCTGATCTATTAAAATATAACATAATTTATTCAGTATGCTGAACAACATAGAAGAAAAAAATTCCAAATGACAAAAAAACGTGGGTTTTTTTCAGGTCCTCTAAAAATTGTAATAAAAATGATCACAAAAGTCACATATAAGGTATGTGCACACAGCGTTTTGCAATATGTTTTTTTGATCCGGAAAAACGTATTGTGTAAAACATACACAAACATGTACCCAAAGTGTTTTCTGAATTTCAAAAATGTACCATGTAGTTTTAAGTGGGGTTTGTGACGTGTAAAACATGTCAATTCTTTGATCGGATCTGTTAAATGCATCACAAAGCCATATGTAAAATACACATCGTCTAAATGCCGATACGTGTTTTACATTGAAACTAATGTAATCACACAGGAACATTTGATACATTTTTCGGACCCAAAAATGTACCCAGGCACATATCTAAAAAAAGTTATGTGAACATCCCCTAATAAATTACTTCTCCCCTCAATCTGTTATTTTTACAGTTTTTAAGATCCTTTGAAGACCACTGTTACTTTTCATTTTCTTGTAAAACATCATGTCTGATGAGGAGAATTACTAATCTCGAAAGTTGATTTCTTTACTCTTCTTCTGTCACAAGCCCAAAAAGAGTAATCGAATATTCTGCTAAGATGCCAATAGAATCCAATTTTAAACCAGGTATGTTTTTAAGTCAACCAGTTATACATTGTAACACTATGGATTCTATTTATTTCACAGATTTGTTTTTTGTTACAACTAGCAACAACCCAATCGCATATCATCATGTCAGTCGAACTGTTCAAGAAGATAGGCTTTTCCTCAGTATATGACAAGTATATGATCCCAGTCTCCAATGAAGTTATCAGTATGATTTTGTCTTATGTGAAGGAAAAAGTAAGTATAACGAATAGTACATTTTTCCAATACTATTTACATGTAAATCCTGGTGATGTATAAATACTAGTAAAATCTATACTCCTCTCGGCATTTACCGCCGTTCCAGAGCTGCTGCTGTCAACTGTCTGTCCGATGCAGCCAACCATGTGCTATTGTCTTGCATTACTGCTTGGAAGTGAACAGATTAAGAGGTGTAATTCAGGTGACGGCACATTAAAAAAGAAAAAAAGATCCAGGTCCTCTCCTCTTATCAATCTATACAGCCCCCATTGGCCAAACCATCAGTAGATTTGGCTTCCAGTACCATCTCTATGCTTATTACACCCAATTATACACCACTTCCCCAGACCTCACTCCTGCCCTGCTACAAAACACCAGTCACTGTCTGTCCGCTGTCTTTGACATCATGTGCTCTGTCTATCTCCAACTAAACCTCACTAAAACTGAACTTCTTGTTTTTCCCCCATCTACTAACCAACCCCCCTCTGCTATGTCTCTCTCAGTGTGTGGAACAATCATAACACCTAATCAGCAGGACAGTTGTCTTGGGGTTATTCTAGACTCTGATCAGTTCTTCACCCCCTATATCCAATCCCTTGCCCGCTCCTGTCACCTGCACCTCAAGAAATCTCCAGAATCCATCCTTTCCTCACTGTGGAAACAGCTCAAACTCTCATTGTCGCTCTTATTCTTTCTCGTCTTTAAAACTGTAACTCACTGCTTATCGGTCTCCCACTCTGCAAACTCTCCCCTCTCCGATCTGTCCTGAATGCAGCAGCCAGGCTCGTCTTTCTTTCCAGCCGCTACACTGATGCCTCTGCCCTGTGCATCTCACTGCACTGGTTGCCCATCCAGTACAGAATACAGCATAAACAAATCACTTTCACCCATAAAGCTCTCCATAGCGCTGCATCCTCATACATCTCCTCCCTCATCTCTGTCTACCACCCTGCCCGCTCTCTCCGCTCAGCTACGGACATCAAACTACAGACCACAATCATCCGAACCTCCCAGCCCGTCTTCAAGATTTTGCACGTGCTGCACCCATTCTCTGGTACATCCTGCCATACCATCAGGGACAATCCTAGCCTTTGCAGTTTAAGAGTGTCCTGAAAATACATCTTCTTAGGCAGGCCTACCAAAACCCCTAATTGCTAACCCACACCTTCTATCACACACATTTCTGTCACTCCCTACACTAGGGCAGTCACAGGCACTTATCTGTATATAGATGTACTGTCACGACATGGTGGCAGGTTCACCCATTTTTTATGTAAACCACCCCATATTTATGAAACAAGGCTGGACCATTGTAAATTTAGCACTTCTCCCCCATTGTCTCCCCCAGGCACCCTCATAGATTGTAAGCTCTTGCGAGCAGGGCTCTCACACCTTTTGTCTCATCTATAAGTAGCCTTCACTGTGTAATGTCTGTCTTTTGTCTGTAATTATACCCTCTACATTGTAAAGTGCTGCGGAATTTGTTGGCGCTATATAAATAAAGATTATTATTATTAGATACTGCCCAGAGGATACAGGAATCTTCAATTTTGCAGGATTTCAGTAGACTAACGAGCCTTTCTCAAGATAATCCATGAACTGAAATGTTGTGAGTATGAATAAGTCACTGGCCCAGATGTAGTCCCCGGCGCTGCCGCTATCCGCTGCCGCCGCCAATCGTTAGGGTCCTAAGCCGTTACAAGTCGCTAAGCTATCAGCTTAGGACCTTGGCGACAGCAGCGGTGGCGGGACTAACTGTCTGTGCGTCCGCCGGACGCACATCCAGTTTATCTTTGGGGGAGCAGAGAGCTCCGCAGGTATTGGCCCCGCAGCAGGATGCGGCTCTGTGGCGCGCCTGTTTCGTGCCTCCGGAGTCACCGTCATCGGAGTGTAGCGTGGCCGGGTGACGTCACCCTGTGAGGAAAAAGACCGGGAGCAGCGACAGCGGCAGCGGCAGGGAGCGAGGTCAGGTGAGTGCTGTCAGTTTATTACTTTTAATTTCCTCTATTCATGCTGGGGGCCTATAATCTAGTTATAAATGTGCAGGGGGGCTATTAAAGTACTTCTAATATGTGCAGGGGGGTCCTATTATCTACTTGTATATATGTACATGGGGGTCCTATTATCTACTTTTATATATGTGCAGGGGGGTCCAATTATCTACTTTATATTGTGCAGGGGGGGGGCCCATTATCTACTTTATAAAGTGCAGAGGGGGGCTATTATCTCGTTTATTGCAGGGGGGGCCTATTACTACTTGAATATTTGGGGGGGGGCCTATTATCTACTTGTAGATATGTGCGGGGGGGGTTTTTTTAT